>JAUEKX010403542.1:0-17981 GCA_031834005.1 Dendronotus venustus
GGGGCGCTTATTAAAAACATTGCAAAAGAAGGGGGCGCTAATTCGAGAGGGGGCGCTAAATCGAGCATTTACGGTACTTTTCTATTTAAAGACAATTGGTGTTTTATTATTAATTGCATAGTTCACAAAACTGAAGCTACAGTATGAGTACCAAGAAAAAATAAAATTTAACAATGTCAAATTAGAGAGCATCCAGGAGGGGATAGTCATAATATAATATATGCGTAATTAAAGCCATGTATACAGATTAAAACAGTTGATGTTTAATTGTGATAAATATCATTGGGTTGAAAGAGCTACTCCTTCTCTATTAGAGCAGGTCTTGGCTCACAATAACATAAATGTTGAAAATTTTATTAACGCTAGTATGAAAAATGATTATTGATTGTCAATATTGCTGATTCGAGTTTGACTTAGGTCCCATTATACTAGTAATTAGTTTATATGGTAAAATAATATTATATATATATACAAGTCGATAACGAACTTTGAATAACCAAGTGATCGAGTAATCACTAAAAGTCACATATATAATGTACTAAGACACAGCACATCATTTGTTTTGTACACAATATTATATATATATATCATACCCGGATTTTTTCCTCTAACTCTCGACCAAGTCCATTTTTGCCAATAATAAGCAAATTGATAAGTTCATCTTCATTCTCTCGAAAAATTTCGTTTTCATATGGATTTTGACCAGTCCTAAATAGAAAATCAGAAAATTGTTGTCAAAGGAACGACATGAACATATAGTACACTCCCTATAACTTAAACTTCCAAGGGACCAAGAAAACTGTTTGAGTTATTGGGGTTATGAGAAAGGCTTAGTGAAGGTTCAAGGGGAATTCAAAGTTACTAGAAGTTTGAGTTATTAGGGGTTTAAGTTATCGATATTAAACTGTAAATTAAATATTTACAAACATGGAGACGAGACAGTTTTTTATAAGCAACCAATCTATACAGTTATTACTAAAAAATAGAAAATTATACAGTTCATACGACTTGTTCAAGCATAACTTTAAACTAATATTGCTCTCATTAACTAAGAAAACTACTTTTAAAAATGCTTCATGCAATTACAATTTTATATGAGAATTATATATTGTATATTATATAAAACCCAAAAACAATACATATATAAATATATAATACCTATTATATAATAATCTTATTTTACATGTGTGTGCAAGATGGTGTCACATAAAGTCAATGCATTGTTAAACAGCAAAAAAACAAGGTAATAATAAAAAGCTAAAGAAAGCTAGGAATCCGGGTTGGAATGGAAGCAATAAAAACGTCTAAAAGTTAAGAATGTAAAAAGAAAATAATAAAAGTGAAAATGAAGCCATTACAGTGCATTATTGATTTTTGTATTGATTTATTGGGTCTTAAAGGCATAATACCTAACATTTTTAACATATTTTCGATCTGGGAGACAAACATCTAAATACCAAAGGATGGTTGACCTTTTATTGGAAAGGCAATTGAATATATATAATATAGAATGTATCTATTAGGGTTGCAACTTATTAAATCAAAGTTTTTTAAAAATTTGGGTCAAAGGATCAAGTTCACCCATATGTGACACCTAAAACCTTAATACTGCCACATTTCACAAATGAGAAATGCTATCTTTAATAAGCTATATACTTTTTAGAATTGATGTCATCAAAATTATAGAACCTATTTTTCAGGGAAGTGAGTATGCATGGGCATTATCACACAGGCTTTAGCCTGACAGGCAACAAGTCTCCCGGCTAGTATATAATAATATATATATTATATTTAAATGAATATGTTTTAGGGTTTAATGTAATTATGTAATTTTCCAAAAATAATTGGTATCAGCATTTTCTTGTATGAATTGACTTTTTTATTATTATATCATTACATTTATTGTTGCCTTTAAGTTCTGTATCTCTGCTAGCTTTTAGTGCACTTTTTGTTCATTGTGATGATTTTTAAAATTAACATAAACATACCAGCTAACATTAGGGATGGGGAAGAGGTAGGTTTTACCTCTTCGCCTATTTAACATACATAGAAAACCTATCCTAGCTATCGAGAAAAATAATCTGTTGTTTTTACTCTCTACAGTCTAATATGAACAATCTATGAAATGGGTCTAAAACTTCACATAATTATGTACACATTTTATATAACTATGAATAGCTAAAAGGATTTAAACAATAAGCAGATTAATTAATTAAAAAAGTACAGTATGATTGTCTATTAGTAATTTAAGAAGTAGTATATATATATAATGAAACACAAATATTTTAGTAGATGCAATCCATAACATGCAAAAATTATCATTAATCAGTTACAAATCATAGTAAAAGGTAATCACAGCAAGCTGTTAAAGATAAACAGATCATTATAAAATATGGTGATTCCACTGTTTTGTTTATAAATACAAAGGAAGTTTGTTTGAATATTAAACCAAGACTTAATGAAAACATTTCAAAATCTGTCTGAGAGCTTTTTAGACAGATTCAATTCAATAATGGATGTAATTCTATCTTTGAGTGACATAATTCAAGGATTAAAAATATAGTAATATGTACTCTGTTAAGTCTAAAAAATTAGAACATTAGAATAACTCATGAAAAAGAGGAAGATTTGATTTCCTTTCAGATTGCGTAAAAGCCTTTTAGTAAATTGAAAAAAGTGAACAACTCATTCAATATTATTTACATTCTTATTGTAAGAAAAGCTGTGAAATACATTTAGCAAAAAATAGTAAAAGAATTTTTTTTTTTTAATTAATCAAAGTTAAATCAATCAATAACATGTTTTATGAGGAAGTTAAGAGCTAAGCCTCTTGTGTGTTTTATATTGGAAAACATGAACAAAAAAAATATATATATATATTCAAATACGTTTTTATGTATTTACTTTATAAAATAATAAACAATCATTTTGAACTTGACAGTGGTCATGCCCTTTCTTAAAACATTGTTCCTTGAGGAAAGACTTTATTAAGACAAGTTTGATAGACTAAGTAAAACTTATTTTAATGATAAAAAAAAAATTGGATAACTGTTTGATCATTGTTAAGAAACACTAAAATGGTTATTTGCATACTTAAATGTATCCAATTCATTAATCTTTCTATTTTTGACTATTTCGTATAGCTATATATATGTAATAAAAAAATCAGAGGAATTAATTTTGCTAAGCTCAAATAAACTTATTGTCTGAACTACATAGCATATGAAGCATATATAACTTTCTTTCACTTGATAAAAACAACAAAACTCTTTTATTTGCAAAGCCTAAATTGGTAATTATCATGAATATAAATGCATGTTTTTGTAACAAGATATTTTACAGCTTTATTAAGAGATAAAAAGAAAAGTTTTTCCAGTTCTTCTGGAAAATTATTTTGGTACACAAATCTCTAAACTTTTTGTATCCTTTTGTTATTTCCCTTAAAAATCAATAATTAAAAAGAGGTACATAATTTTACTTTATATATATATAGCAACTAGATGACAGTTTGCTAAAACCTAATTCATAGTTTACATGCTACGTAGGGACATTGCACCAATTTTAGTATTACATATAAACAAAGACTGTAACTCAAATACAAAATAGAAATAGTAGTAGGAAATGGGTATGAATGTGATCATTTTTAAAAATGTAAAGAGAGAAAATAAACTCATAAACATGACTATGTACTAATTTCCTTTTTTTTTTAATAAACAAAACTAAAAAGGAGTGTGTTGTATGGAAAACTGAAAAGTAAACTGTATAAAATTAATAATCTAAAACTAATCTAAAAATTTAGCAACAACCTTCTCGGTCTGAACTAAAAAAAAAATGTTATTAAGAAGTTTATATGAAAATGAAGTCACAAACCTTCTTTCAGTCATATCCACAACATGTTGTATTCTGCGATCCATACAGTTTTCAGGACCACTTAAGCATCTATTTGGACTTTGCATTAGGGCCATATGGTTAAACAATAGAATATCACGAGTATTGTCCAAATTCTCTAAATTCTTATATCGTTCATCATCTTGAAGATACTCATATATTTGTTTCATCTCAGCTTCTGATGGCCTTGATTCCTTGTTAAGCTTTGAAAATCTGTTTGCTGATTCAAATAAAAGTTCCTGAAACTCGGTTTTGGCATTGAATTCAATTTCACGTAAATATGCATAAAAAATGTTTTTTCTTTCCATATCATCCAGGTATTTATAAGGTTCTTCATTTGAAAGCAATAGAGAAGCATCAGCCCAACTTGTTCCTGGACGAATTTCAAATGTAAGTT
The DNA here is from genome assembly GCA_031834005.1 of Dendronotus venustus. NCBI lineage: Eukaryota > Metazoa > Mollusca > Gastropoda > Nudibranchia > Dendronotidae > Dendronotus > Dendronotus venustus. The sequence continues at coordinate 4,286 of JAUEKX010403542.1, forward strand.
CTAATAGCTTTCTAAATTCAATTTTCATACGACTCTTTCTGGCTGACTCTCGTAGCTTTTTGTAATGCCTGTCAAAACAAGCACGAGATCTTTCAACCAGTAATACATCAAATGGTATTCGGTCTGTTTTATAAAACAATTGATCATCACAATTCCATTGAATACCATCCGGAAGAATTTGAAACCATTTATCAAAAAGTAAATGATTTTTAATAGCTTTTTGACAGTTTTCCCATTTCCAGTCATTTGCTTCAATTGACTGTATAGTTGGAAGGAGTTCATCAAGAGCATCTGGAAGTTTATTCAAAAATTCATTCAGTTTTTTATCTTCGTAATGTCGTTTAATTTTCTTTGCTTGTTGTTCAAAAATTGACTGGGCCTTATCTGAGCCACAACCTAAAATAAACTCTTTGAATGCAACAGCCTCTCCATGCAATAGTTTGAAATCTGCCCAGCTCATTAATAATGCAGAGTCTGTAGCTGCTGACTTAATAAGGGAAAGGTAGTTAGAGTCTAAGCCAGAAATTATGTCTTTTCTTTGCTGCAAACCTTCTTGATATGAAAACATTTTTGGTTTAATTCGACTTTTAGAGTCCATCAGATTCCATAATATATGAAAAGTATTATCCATGTTTACAACTTGCTCAGAAGAGGATTCAATCAATGGGGTTGCTAGTTTCTTTGAGTTCACAAAATGTTGTGCTCTCTGAAGTATTTGACTGTCCATTTTGTCACATTTTGATGCAATAACAACAGCTGGTTTTTTGGTTTTGGAAATGTGGACTAACAAATTTGACAAAACTTCTTCCTGATATTCTGTATAGTTAGTCCTTCTTGCAAACATTTTGCTTACATCATAGAGACAAACAAAAGCATCAATTTGCAATTTTTCATCCATCTGTTCTTCCTCAAAATCTGATTGCAATGCGACTTGATCTCTACTAATATACATCATTTTCCCAGATGAAACAACTTTTGAAGCTGTTGCACGTTTGACATAGGGAGCTAGCTGACCACCTTTTGATAAAGGAACATAACTCCCATCATCAATAAATTCTGTGTGTTCAATGACTTTTATTTTGCCAATTCCTCCATTATCTAAAGTTCTTGTAGCTGTACCCCAATACAAGAAGTGATCACTGTTTAAGACACTGCCAACAAAATCAGCACTACTGAAAATGGATGCATGGTCACTATAATAGTCATCTTGTGCTGGTCTTACAAATCGATTGCAAAAGCAGGATTTACCAACTCCAAAAAGACGTTTCTCTTGAATATCATATCCGGATAAACCTACAACACACACCGTAAAGTTTTTCGGTGCCTTTTTGCTAGACATTATGTGTCTGCAAAAAAGAAAAAGCCAGCAGACCTGGCTAAACAGCTAGTAATTTTTTATAAAAAGTTTAAAGTATGTTTACCACCCATGGTTTTTTATTTGTATCACATTATATATATATATATATATATATATATATATATATATATTTCTTCTTAGTATTGCAGAATCCTGAAAGCAAAAACTACATAGTAAAAACAAAACTTTACAAATGATCAAGAAAAACATCTGTTTGAGATGGGAGAGAGGCTACAAGCAAGTATATATTTTATTTTTATAATAGCTTTAAATCTTTAATCCAGGGAAATATGAATTGATCTACAAAGTTTTATTATAGGAATTTATAGTTATTGGAAATCTTCATAACACATAACAATTAATACTTTAAAAATACAAGCAAAGAGTAATCATTTTCTAAAGAACTTCTTTTCTATCCAAACACAAAACAGCAAGCACTTGTTGGTTTACCATACTACAAGTTTCGATATTTTCCATAATGGCGGCTGGGCGAGTTTGATGTTTAGTCACGTGATCAAAACATTCCACCTACAAAATCTTCTTGGGGCGAGGGTTTTTAGTGAATAAATGTTTAGGTGTAAATGCAAGCTATATAAACAGACGGGCAACTATCGCAAATTAGACAAGACGAAAAAAATACCCAAAAAAAAGGAAAACGAAACATTAAAAAATAATACAAAAAAAACAAACAAGAATTCGAGCAGAATAGAGACAGATACGTTGAATATATATTAATTCTTTGGCGCCAAACTTCGACCTGATGGTATACCTTTTTATTTTTATTTTTACCTTTTTATTTATTTATTTTTTTTTTTTTTTTTTTGGGGGGGGGGTCGTCTACGGTTTATTTAACATACATATAAACAAAATTGACAAAATGAAAAAAATTGTTTGCCGGACCTGTACCGCGAAAAATTCAGGAGATGAGGAAAATATTGTCCAGCATTGTTTTATGTCTGATGCTTGAAGAAAGATTTGATTCCCTTGGGAATGTATCATTTTTCGTTTTTGACATTAGCAAAATAAGGTTGTAAATTTCGTCATTTATTATTGTGGAAGATCGAACCTGAGTATATACACAATAAACAAATAAACATACGCATATATTCCATAGGTCTATTCTACAGAAGTAACCAAAGGAGTCTTCTTTTTATGAGAATTACTTTAAGATGAAGTAGGATAGTAAGTTAAGAATTACACTTTGTATTTTTTGAAATAACCAAAAAACTACATAAAATGGATTTGTAACACCAACCCTGGGTACATTACAATTACAAGAACGTGTCAAAAAGTCTGATGAAACACTTTGCAAATTAAAAAACTCAAACATTAAAGAAACTACTATACATCTTTTTTTTAAATACTGTACATCCACTTTCCTACATGCACAAATATTACTACATTATACCACTTTGGTATTTTTACCAATCTACAAGATTTATTGATAGTAAAAACAAAAGATCAGAAAAATAAACCGAAAGACGAAAGGGGTTCCATGACAACTCAACTCCTTTTATTTGTACTTTACTTAGGGGATTTGCTATCTCTATTAAAACCGCTGCGAGTATATCGGCTTTAAATGCATTAGGTAGTAGAATTATTCATTTATGATGACATTGTTATCGGGCATGTTGACATACTTCAGAGTATCATGATGATTGATCATGTAATTTATAATGATCATTGCAAACGAACCGTAATTAACATGTAGCCTTTAGTATTAAAATATTCTGCAAAATACATTCAAAAGTTTGTGATGATGAAAAAAGATGTAAAATATTAGGAAGCTACCTGTTCCATGATAAGTAAGGGTTAATTATGATCCTTAGATATTTATTTGATATTTAGATCACAACAATAAATAATAAACCCAATAAATAATTGTAGCAATCTACAATATGAGTCAAAATAACTGTTACCCAATGAAAGTATTTTAATACGGGAACAAGGATTTTAATCCTTTTGATTAATTTTAGGCATTTCTGTTGTGGTTGGGTTAGTTGAATTTTCATTGTTTTTCTGTTCTTAAACATTTTTTATTAACAGTTTTTACAGTTTTGTAATAAAAACTCTGACAAGTTAGTTTTACAAGTTTTTACATATTATTGATTCCCGCTCCGCAGAGGACGGTATCTTTAATTTCCCCTTTGGGAGAGATAGCCAGAGACCACGCAGGAAGCCTGTGCTCCTATTAATTATAATCAAAGAACTCAGGCTAAATGCCTGGTTCTTGCGCGGTGTTTTGGATAGAACATGGACGTTTTGTCTATGGATAGAATGAATAGAAAAACTATTGGTTGAAACAAAAATATTATACAATCCTAATCATTTGAAGCATATTTCTATTATGTTAGAAAATCTTGTTTACATTGTATATTAGGAATGATCTTTTTATTTTGATGTCAAGCCAAGTTATATATTATTTGCTTCCACTTTGTTGATCATTTTATAAGAGAAAAAGTGCTACTGAGTGATGAAAACTCGCTTGTCCTATTTTCACTGGAAATAGATTCTTGATTTTGATGAACGACAGTCACAATATTAGTTGATTGTATAGCGGGAATCGTCAAGCCTCGAGATTTCTTGTTTAATTTAAAATGTGTAACTGGAATTCCTTTTTATCATGACTGTCTCGATAGCCGCTTACATTCGCTTTTGACTGCTTTTAGTTTTTGTATTAGCTTCTAAACGTTATTAATTACTCTTCCTTTTTTGTTTCTCTATTCATTTGATGTGCTAACTGACTATTAAAAACGGACACTCTAATGAACAGAATAACACAGCAGTTTTTGTTCTTGCCAAAAACTTTATATCATTGAAAAGCTGAATAAATTTCATTTCCCGAAATGGTATAGTTTTTTTTTTAAATTCTTAAATATTTCATGAGATATAAAGGTTTAAATTTTAGGTAACATTTATTTTGACTCATACTGACTAGTTAATTAGTCAAATATACGTTAAGAGTCAGAATTTGGCAAAAACATGTTTTAAATGCGTCTAAAAGACGTCTTATTTCGGTCTTAAGATATCCGCTTTTAAGACGTATATTTAGAGGTGTTTTCACAGTACAAATAAGACCCTGCCGTCATAATAATACGTTTTAATTACATATTTTAGACGTCTTATATCTGACATAATTAAATTATGGAATAACCTTATTTGAATCCAATTTTATTTACCGGTTTCCCAACAAAAAAGATACATAAGGGGGGGGGGAGCATGTTTGGAAAATGTGATTATTATAGTGTCGTATGAAAATTTTTGATTCACTATATTGGCTTAAAAGGCATCCTTTAGGTGAAAATTTGACTCGAAAGTTTCTTCTTTAAACTTTTTTAACATACAGCGAAAAAAACAAACAAAAGCAATTAATACAAACACCACTTTTTGTTTTAACAAGCATATTTGATAAAACTTTTTTGGGGCGGGGGCTGCTACGGCCCTGAATATACAATACTGCTACATACTAATACTAATATATAGTATGTATCTATTAAAATAAAACATGTAGAAATTGGGAAGAAAACGATTTTGAATTGCAATAAAATCTTTTCTTTATTGTTTTAGCGGCATTTTTTATTCTCTACAGACTAAAGGAAATATTCTAAATTAATTTTCTACGGAGGGCTTAGCCCCCCAATATTTTTTTCAAAAAAGCTCTTTTTTTGAAAATCTTTCCAAAATCAATTATCTTTATTGTGAGTGTTTCGGAAGCTAACTCTCAGTGTGTATATCATTCTTGATGTTAATCAAAAACGCTACTTGTATATTTTTTTAACGATTTTGAGCCTTGCTTTCGTTTAAATAACAGTGTATCCCTCCCCCAAAAAAAACAATTTTGCTTCCTACGGCACTGCAAAAGGATTCTAATTTTGAAAAATAGTCTGACTTAAACGGTGGTAGAGGGGAACGAAAAAACCCGTCCAACTTAATGGGTTTGTACTGTAGAGAACAGAATGAAAACGAAATGAATTAAGAAATAAAACGTTTTGATACTTCCGTCCAATACCACCCTTTGCTGCAGATGCATTTTTAAGTTTGTTTCCTAATGTCCAAACGTACCGATGCTTCGTCTTTTTAGATGGACTTCGGTTACAGCGCCTAAAAAACAAAAGTGAGTGAGTGAGTGAGTGTGAGATCATGCAGCTTCAACTATCATTTTTAGTATATTGTATAGATTATCACGTGACCTTGCGACCACGTTTTTCTTATAAAGTTTTTTTATGAAAGATTATTCACGACATACACAGATACAGTCCTCTGAAATTTATTCCACGAATTTATATGGTCCACCGAGCTGGATTTTGATCAAAATGATCAAGATGGAAAGACTAAAAAGAAGAAGAGACGGTTTAAGAAAAACCATAAACAATCTTGGGAAAAGTATCGAGGAAGCACTCGAAACAAGTACAGAAAACGAAGAGATAGATGATTCAAAAGGAAAACACATCGTAGCAAACAAAAACCTAATAAAAGAAAAGGAAAACAATTTTAAAGAAATACAAGAAGAAATTTCAACCAAACTCGAAGACGATAATGATTACATGAAAAAACTAGACGAAGCAACACAATTTAACTGGAGATACGAAAATTAGAAGGAAAAATAAAAACAACATTAAGAAAGGGAAAACCCCGACCACAAACACAGCAAAATTAGACAAACGAAACAAAGGAACCAACTGGAAATGCAACGGCACGCCCTCCAAGGTTAGAGATTAAGAAATTTGGAGGAGAACGAACAGAATGGCAACAGTTTTATGAAACTTTTAATTCAGCCATACATAACAACAAAAACATTTCAGATTTCGAAAAGTTTGCATACTTGAAAGGTTACTTGTGCAACGAAGCCTCTGCAGCTATAAATGGATTTTCACTGACATCAAAAAACTACCAAAAAGCGCTTGAACTTCTCAAAAAACAGGTTTGGAAATGAACGGCTTATTGGGTCAATACATATGCACAATGCTAAATATAAAGCCTGTCACAAGAGACAGAGATGTGAAGAGACTCCATATTCTATACGATAGTATTGAAACCCAAGCAAGAAGTCTTCAAAGTTTGAGAATCGATAGTAAGAATTAAGAAGCACTTCTTGCACCAGTTATAACAGAAAAGGTGGCTCATTTTATAAGACTGATTATCAACAAAAATGTGAAAGAATGAGAATTAAACTTATGTTAAACGTGTTACGAGAAGAATTACAAGCTCGAGAACATTGTGGTAGCAGTAAAAAGAGACGCGAGCAGCCGTTCAAACAAGAGGAAAGACAACACTTTTGCCGTGGTAAAAACTTTAATTATTCTATTAGAGAAAATTCACAGCAAAGTACTGCGTCTAACTTGTTAGTAGAAACTCCGTCCGCAGGAAATTTATTCCACGAATTTATAGTGAGTGAGTGAGTAATGACAAATCATCGATAGGTAAATCATTTTGAAGAAGATTACATGACAAGATAGATTGATAACTAATTGAGCAATTTCCATATGAAATGGTAAAAATTCTGAAATAGATATAATAGACCAGGTTTAGCTCGATTTAATTGTTGGTTACGAGTATTATATTTAATATTAAAAGTACAAATTAAGCGAAGATGGTAGCTTGCCACTAAAAAGTTAATGGATGAAAATAATGTTAAAGAGTTTAATTGAATTTGAAAAAGAGAGAATTTTTAGTCCAAGAAGAAGACGAAAAGAAGGAGCATTATAGTCAGAAAACTGGTTTTTGGAATTGGATTTGGACTAATTGAATACTTTACAATAACAATAAATCTGAAAAATCAATTTCATGGAGCTGTGGCCGAGTGGTTAAGGCATTTAACTCGTAACCTGCTGGTCAGGGGTTCGAATCCACTGCCGGTCACAGTGGCGAGGATAACCTCTTGCGGCTAATGGCCAAAGGTTTCCGTTGTAGGTGTTGCGCAACGAAGGCAGGACTCTCATTGATAACAGTCTGATTAGTACTGAAGAGACAATCCTCGGTAAATATTCGTAAATAATAACAATCAAGATGGAGATGTTGGCTTGTAGTTCAAACGATTTTGTATGGACCCAGAATGGAATGAGTTGCGTCCAATTCTGCCAGAAATTCCAGATGGAACACCATCTCTGGTGCACTTTAATTAGAAGAAACAATTCTCAATTGAGGAGATCAAAAGACAAAATCAAAACGTGCAAAGTAACGCTTAGCCAACGAGAAATTGATTGGTAGATATCAGTTTTTTGGAAGAATTGGAAACTGATAATTTACTCATAATGTTTTCAGATGGCGTCAGATGAAGAGATCATATGAGTTCGCTATTGGAAAAGTCTCAGAGACAATCTAGAGTAAGATTTTATATAAGATCAATCAAAACGACAAGATTATGTTTTTGTTACTTTCGAGAACAAAATTTCAAGTCTTAATTATTTTCTTTTTAGACAACTGTTGTCATGCTTTCTAAAAAAGGAAAATATGTCCAAATAAGTCAAATATTTTATATTTTTAATATTTTTCTTGTATGCATACATTTAAGCTTTTAAATCTGATATGAAATCTACATAAAGTGTTTATCAGGAAATCTCTTCATTTAAAAAATGTTATGGAGGAAAGTAAACAAGTTTTCATAAAAATAGTTATTTTTTGTAAACATTTTACATTTATAATTGTGTAATAAATGTATTGTGGAAATAGCATTATTCTTTGTGAGGATATAAAAATGACTTCAACAACCGCTTGCATAAGTTTAATAAAACAAATAGTTCGTTGTCTTTTTGTGTAAAAATATCTTATCGAAGTAAACGTTTTTATTCAAGAAATAGTTTTATAACAAACATGATGCAAAATTAAGAAAGATCTAAGAAGCATAACATCTCAAAATATTTGCGCGCTTAAATGAGACAAAAACAAAGAAAATCACGGATATCACAATTGAAATTTACTGCTTATATTCAAATTACTTTCATTCAAAACACTAAAATGATAGGAAACTTGATATTCTCAAAAAATATGTAGAATTCCCATGCCTTTCAGGGAAATCTCCTTTTTCTTGGTTTTAAGATCACAGCCGCGAAAATTTTTCACAAAGCAATTTCACCAAAACAGTTAAAACCCGCTATAATAATAATAGCGAATACTCGAAAGACGAAGCTTTTTAATTATACTTTTACTACAATCCCCTCCCGCTATCGAGGAAGTTTACATACATTGTATACGTTATCTCTATTAGATAACTTATAACGTATAAGCTATAAATTTGTTAAAATTCCTTCTTTCACAAGCTAAATAAAAGTGAAAAAATAAAAAAATAGAGTTAACCGAAAAGAAGATTATAATATTAACTGAAGAAACGTTAAATGGGAATGAGCCCTTATGGTGAATTAGCTCCGATCCAATTTTTTAAATGGAATGATTTTTTTTTCTTATTTCCCAAATTTTCAGGACTTAAGTTTAAATTTAGGACTTTCGCAGGATTACTAGACCCTCACCCTGTAAAACAAAAATGCAAAAATCGCTGGAAATGAAGAATTTATTTTAGTGTAAACCTTATACAAATATCATTTTTTTTTATTACAAAAATTTAATGTTTTCAAATCATTAAATCGTAGTTCTCTTTTTTACAACATTTCTGACCACAGCAAGTGCAAAACCAAAACACTCCTTTAAGCTCCTCCACAAACAACGCCCAACCGTATTCTGTATCATGCTTCGAAAACAAAATAGCCATTCTTGCAAGCATCGATAAAAGCAGAAGTGATAGGATGGCAATAGTCATGAATGACAATACCTGGTTTTGACCAGTAAACCAAAGATTAACAAACCAGCTTTTGAACGCATTAACATTTCCGTAAGTACATTCTTCTACATCTCCTTCGTTATACATGAATTTGTAATCTGCAACAAATGTTTTTGTTTGACAAAGATGGTAAACCGACAACCGGCAGATTCCCGAGTAATCTATATCCAAGAAGCGAGAACAGTTCGGGAAAAGTGGAATAACCCATTTTCCACCATTCTTTAATATGTTGTAAATGTTCCCGTGGTGTACCAAGTTGATGTCCGGATCGCATGTGATGTTTGCAACATACGAAGCAGAACTACCGCTATGAGTGATTGTGAGAGAATGTCTATTTCGTCGTAAATCCAAATTGATTGAATTTTTTGAACTGTTGTCGCACGGTTTTGAGAATAGTCCATTTGATGGTTCCGTGAGAATTTTTACTTTACATTCTATAGGCGTCTTTTCCTTTGCTTTTTTTTTCGTCCATTTAGAGAAGATGCATGCGTGTTCTGATCGGTCTGGCTGATTATTGTAATGTTTCAAGGAAATCTGCAAGAGAAATCCTGCTGGCCTTGTTTTACCAGCTGGGACCATAAGATCTTCATTTTCATATTTGATGATATCAAGTGTCTTACAAGCTAAGAAGTGATTGTATGTCAAATCTTTTTTGGTTGGATTTTCGATGTAAATAAACAACCAGCCTTGCTTGAGACTTTTAATACTAGGGCGGAATTCGTAAGCACAGCTCGTTAGGTTCTTTTTTGCTGATGTATTGTCTGTGATGTTTGCCGACGTACTAACCAACGTTACTGATAAGGAACAGAGAAGCAAAAGTAACAAATTGATCTTCATTTTCATAACATTTCTTGAATGGATTCTTACTATAAATTATTTCCAAAAAAATAAGCAGGAAAGAATACAAGACGTTACTCATAAAAATAAATTTGACGTCACAAATCATGAACTGACGCTTTCTAGGTATAGTTAAGGTTTGGCCAAACAGGCGAAATTAAATACGACAACCTGTTAGAATACCTATCCTATGTAATTACCGTAATTAATAATCTTATGAGTGAAATCAAACCTAAATATTACCATCTTAAATATCCACACAGAATCTTATGATATTATTGGGATTATTGAAGGTCAATAACAAAGGGTAGAAAATTAAGCATTACATTAGTTTATGCTTACATGAGTACTTGATAATCTTTAAAGAAATATTAAAAGATTCTTGATTTTGCCATTTGCGAAAAATTTTCTTGTTTAATTGTACTATTTTAAAGTTTCGTGAACGTTATTTCTGTTAAAAAATGTTGTTCGAAAATGTTTTTCACAATAACGCTTCTTCCCCTAGGGTCTTTGTTAGATATAATTTGCAAAGATTTCCAAATTTTAGAACACAATCAAAAAGTGTCATAGCTTTTACTTTATCAAGAAACGGTTATATTGAACTCCCGAACAGAACACGGAAAGATTCTTCCATTATACTATATTTGCCTTTTTCCCTAAAAATTCTTAGAATTACAACTTTTTTATTTTCATTAAAAATAATGCTATGATTAACTACAAAAGCCTACTGTAAACATCTCCAATTGTTACTTTAAAATATTAAATTTATGGTGTTATACATGAATCTATAAACTCTCTAAAAAACCAAATGATTGAAAAAACAGATTTTAAGAGATTTTAAACTCAATTTGAAATCTGCCATCTACAATTTCCTTTTCAGTGTTTTATTAAACTAAATTAAAAAAACGACATCAAGGAGAGAAGTCCAATTGACGTTTTCATAAAAAAAAAATTAATTAAACATAAAATTAGGTGATGACGCAAATAATGACTCTACAAAACTACTTCATGTTTTCAAGAATGACAGCAATACCCTGTCCCCCACCAATGCAAGCAGATCCAACAGCATATTGTTCGTTCTTTCGTCGAAGCGCATGCGTCAAGTGAGCCACTATACGTGCACCTGATGCACCAAGCGGATGACCTAAAGCGATGGCTCCACCGCACGCATTCGTGATGGAGCGATCTAGACCAAGATCTTTTTCGACAGCAATGAATTGTGGGGCGAATGCTTCATTTACCTGTGGAATGAAATCATATGTATTAATTGTTTAATTAATTAGTTCATTCGTTATTCGAAATAAAAAAAAGAAAAGAAAAGAAATATGGCAAAACGAATTGGATTCGTTTAATTTTATAGAAGTTTTAAGTCAGATATTTTAAGTGAAATTGTAATAAATTTACTTGACGGAGGAAGAATTTTAAGTTGAAAATTTAGAATGTACCGCACACTATACAGAAAGAAATTATCCGTTTTCCAGTATATTACAGTTGGTATCTCTAACAATAAACAACATGTAATACCTCTACAAGAGCCATATCATTAAGGGAGAGTTTAGCTCGCTCGAGGGCTATTTTGATGGCAGGGCTAGGTCCAATTCCCATGATACTTGGATCGACACCGGCAATTCCGTACGAGACGAGACGTGCTAATGGTTTCAAGTTGTGAGTTTTACATGCTTCTTCAGATGCTACTAATACGGCAGCAGCACCGTCACAAATGCCCTGAAATAAAAAAAAGCAAAACATAGTCGTCAAGCGATTACAATGCTTAGTATTCCTGGAAGGGATCCATATTTAAATATTTCTGAGTCTCCACAAATACACACAAAGGTGGTTTTGGGCGCGGTCTGTATTTTTATTTTCAATAAATTTTTTGTTTTGTTTTTAGTATTACTTTTTTAGCCAATAATTAATTTGAGAAGTTTAGAAGAGGAGGTATATATAAGGTGTTCAAAAATCTGATCGAAACATTTAATAACAGAAAATTGTAAATAAGCACTCAAAATTAAGCCTAAATTTCTTGAAGATTCTGTTTTTAGGCCTTTTGTGATATAAACACATTGAAATTAGATCTTAAATATGAAAATAGAATATACTACAAAAATGCAAGCAAAAAACAACAACATAAACTAAGACAAAATTAACATTTATAAAATCAAACTATATGGTAAAAACTACGCTTGCTGACCTCTATTGAAATTTAAGTTTTCAGTTTACTTTTCTTTTACTAAATGATAATTACAGTATACCTTCAAAGGGACCAAGAAAATTATTCAATTTATCATGGTTATGAGAGGGTAGTGAGGGTCCAAGTCTGAAAAGGGAGTTTTGCTGAAAAAGCGTACCATATAGCTTCCCCTTGCAATCGTTAACTCTTCTTCCATATGGTGACTGCAGATGGTCAGACGGAGAATATGAGAATGCTGCGCCTTCCGCATCTTTAGGGAATCTAGCAACATTACCGTTGCCATGGTTCAATGTGCAGATCGAAGGCGAAAGATAGCCGGCACTGTCAAATATTTATAGTTAGCAGAAAACCGTGGTAATTAAAAGAAGTTGCGACTACTAATACTGAACAGTTTCTCTCGATATAAAGTGAAAAAACTGATGCCACCTCGCTCGTCCCTATGTCATATATAATGGACGTCAGGTTGGCGTCAAAAAGTGTACTACTGATCGTGTTCTTCAATGCAGAAACAATTTTCTTTCTCAACAATGAACTTCAGAACGCTAAATTGATTTTTTAAGAAACGAGAGAGGAGAGCTAATTTAGTCCAGAAGTAAAGTCTCGATATTATGTATTCAGGAGCACAGAGATTTTCAACGACAAAGTTGAAATAGAGTAACACGATATAAAAAAAGGCAAGGCCTTGATAACATTGCCTGTTGAAAAAGCAGTTAACAACTCAACAACATATTCTTCTTATCCCAAAAGCCCACAGATCGTTAAACTGAATCGTTGTGTTTCTGCCAAAATTCGTTGTAGTTTTCGACGAATCAAGCCCTCAAAAAATATAAAAAGATTTTACTGGAACAAGTTAAGTGTTGACAAAAAGATATAAAGGCGAAATACACGATCAAGTGAAAAACCGATTTGCATTAATGACATTGGTGATATCGATACGAATGGTCTTTATAATAATGTTATTAAAGCCCACCAATATGCAGCTAATATGAGTTCCCAGAAAAACCAGCTTTGAAAAACTGAAACAGCTTGTACTTAAGAAAGACTGCTTGCTGAAAAAATGGATATGAGAGTACCTGAAAAAGAGCATTAAGAGCAGTACTAGAAGAAGCAAAAAATGAATGAGCTATATATATGATAAGGAGCAAGTAAAATATGTCAATGATAAAAATACAAGCAAGCAAATACAGGCCATTGCTAATGCCATAGAACATCAAAAACCTAACCTCACACATTACTAGTGAAACCTACTGTCACTGCTATTCAAAGCGTATGGAATATCATCAAAGATAATATTACGCCAATAATATCCTTTATGAAGATTCTGAAGCTCAAGTGGCAACACATGAAGGAGACAATGAATTCTTTCGCATACTTTCTGGTATACTAAAAAGAGATATGATAGCGTCATTCTTGTTTCTTGTTGCATTCAAGCTAACCACTCTTTTGACTAAACCCAATTCTACTCAACCTGATGATGGACTTACCATGGCACAAGGAAACAGGCTGAAAACTTCAAATACTTAGGATCTTGGCTTCAGTC
>JAUEKX010403653.1:0-13837 GCA_031834005.1 Dendronotus venustus
CTCTCATTGATAACAGTCTGATTAGTACTGAAGAGACAATCCTGGGTAAATATTCGTAAATAATAATAAATAATAATGATAAAAAGACAGCCATGACAATCCTATAAGTTAAGTTCCACAAGACTCACGGCGCCCATTCACAAATTACGCGAACGCCCTCCCTACAGTAGCAAAGGCTGCCATTTTGAATTAAAGAACGCTATATCACTCCGCGTATGAATGGTCACACCTCCTACCAAAACTTTCACTTCCCCAGGCAAAAAACCCATAACAAAAATCCCTTAAAATATTGCTTTTCACTTTTTGGAATTAAATTTTAGTCTAAGTTATGCTTTAATTTGATGATTATTCAATTATCTTTAAAAATTACCTTTTCAACAAGTTTTTATTGCAACATAAACATTCAAATATTTAGAAGTCTGGGACTGCCGTGTATGTCACGTGGCAACCTCCCTTATTCTTACTATTCGCGATTGCCAAATCGAAAGAACACCTGAAAGGAGACAACTTCAAAATAGAGAAGGCCCAATTGAAAGACCTGGGAAGAGGAGGCCAACTTGCCATAAAAATATAAATCTTGGAATAGTTTTTATTGAATTTACTGGAAAATACGTGTATCTATTTGAAAGAAGTTCACTCTTGAATAATTTACTTGGCTTGTTGCTCATTCGTTTGATTCAAGATGGCGCAACAACTCCTGCCCATTAGGTTTCAAGAGCATTTACAGGTATATATTTAGCCCAAATATTAAGGTTTTTTTTGGATAACTGATTATCAAAAAGTATATATAAATATTTTCCATCCACATTATTCTTTGTGTAATTTTTGTTTGTTTACTTTCCTCAGTAAGCAATAATGTCTTGACTAGCTATGCTCACTGTGAGTGTTTACACTTTCATATATAAAATACATTTAATATATTATATTGAATTACTCTTTAAGGTTTGTAGGAAATTAACCAATAAATTTACTTTCTTGTATGAAAAACTGAATAAATCAGAGCAGATCAAATGTCTACTTCTATGCCAGATAAATTTCCTTTATATATAATTTATGTCCGGATTTTCAAAAGCTTTTCAAATGAAATGTTATGAAAAATAATTCTTTATGTAGATTTTAAAACATTGTTTAAGTTGAACATAAGGGAACGATGAACAGAGTGACATTTTGGTTGGTGGTGAATGGGAATTCAACAACCAACAAAAATAATAACATTTTGTTTTAAAACCTAGTGTGTAATATTTAAATAGTAAACACAAGAAATAATTTGCATGAAATAAGGTTGTTGATTGTGTGGAAAAATTCTATATACAAAAAAATTCCTTAGTACTCAAATTAATTTTTAGCTCCAAAATGTTGGTATTAATGCATCAAACATTGGGTTCTCTACCCTTACTATGGAATCAGATAAATACATTTGTGTACGTGAAAAAGTTGGAGAACAGTCGCAAGTTGTTATTGTTGATATGGCAGATGCAAATAATCCTACCCGAAGACCAATTTCTGCAGATTCTGCAATCATGAACCCTATTTCCAAAGTTATTGCCCTTAAAGGTTTGTTTATTTAGACTTTTTTAGATTTTGTCTTCGACTGTTTATGTTACCACAAAGACTTATACATAACACTGTATTTCTGCAATCTTTAAAACCTATGTTTTGTTTTTCAGCTGGTAAAACACTCCAAATTTTCAATATTGAAATGAAAAGCAAAATGAAAGCCCACAATCTCACTGAAGATGTGATCTTTTGGAAATGGATTAATGTCAATACACTAGGTTTAGTTTCTGAGTCTGCTGTTTACCATTGGGGAATGGAAGGAGATTCCAGTCCAGTGAAAATGTTTGATCGTCATCAATCACTTGCTGGCTGCCAAATTATCAATTACAAAATAGACGGCAGTGGACAATGGTTGCTTTTGGTTGGTATATCTGCTCAACAAAATCGTGTTGTAGGTGCCATGCAATTGTATTCAGTTGAAAGAAAAGTTAGTCAGCCTATTGAAGGCCATGCTGCTACATTTACCCAATTCAAAATGCCGGGAAATGCTCAACCATCTAACATTTTCTGTTTTGCTGTCCGTGGAGCAACGGCTTCAAAACTTCATGTTATTGAAGTTGGAACTCCCCCAACTGGTAATCAACCATTCCCTAAGAAAGCGGAAAGCATTCTATTTCCACCAGAGGCAGATAAAGATTTTCCTGTAGCTATGCAAGCAAGTCAAAAGTATGGTGTAGCCTATCTTGTTACAAAGTATGGATACATTCACTTGTACGATATTGAAAGTGCACAATGCATTTATTCCAATCGTATAAGTGGTGAAACCATTTTTGTTACTGCAGCATATGAACCAACTGAAGGTATTATTGGTGTCAATAGGAAGGGACAAGTAAGAAAAATCTTTTATTTTATTTAATATGTAACTTTTAGAATTTTATACATTTTTATATTTAGTTTTCTATTATGTTTTCAATATAGACATCAAGTATGTAATGAAATGTTTCCTATTTTTATTGTTTTTCAATAGGTTCTCTCTGTAAGTGTTGATGAGGAAAAACTGGTTCCGTTTTTAATTCAAGTCAAACAAAATGGAGAACTTGCAAGAAAACTTGCGGAACGTTGCAATCTTCCTGGAGCAGATAATCTTTTTGTCCAAACGTTTAATGAGAAATTTGGTTTGGGTCAATATCCAGAGGCTGCCAAAATTGCGGCAAAAGCACCAAAGGTATTTTGTTTATAATTTATGATTTGAATGAATGAAGAAGTCTAATTTTTCCATAGCACTAGCTAATTGTTTTTTTTTTTTGTTTTTTAATTAAAAGGCTAATTTCCAATGCATCTTTACCTCAAAATGTAAAAATGCTATTTCACCTGGCCAAGAGAAAGTGTTGTTTCTTAAGTAATTACATTGTTTAAATTATAACTTTGTTATTTGCTATGAAACGCATATTTAAATCATCAATCTAAAAATTTTCTACTTATAACATATTCTTTCAAGTAAAAGGCTAATTTCCAATGTATCTTTATCTAAAAATTACTTTACCATATGTTAATATTATTTATTTTGACAGGGTATACTAAGAACACCTGAAACAATTCAGCGATTTCAACAACTTCCATCCCAACCAGGTCAAACATCACCATTACTTCAATATTTTGGTATCCTTCTTGATCAAGGCCAGTTGAACAAATATGAATCTGTAGAGCTATGTCGTCCTGTTCTTATGCAAAGTAGGAAACAATTGATGGAGAAATGGCTGAAAGAAGACAAAGTAAAACATTGAATGTTTTTTTCTATATGATTTCAATAGCCTTTTCTCAAGTAAAGTCTTATTTTCAGTTTTGCCATTGATGGTTTATCCTTTTAATGTAATGAAATTATTACATTTTTATAAAAAAATTGTAGAAAATTAGTATGTTGCACAATCTGCAAAACACTTGACAAACATCAAGAAATTTGAGTTTACTTTCCTCAGTAAGCAATAATCCTGTTTTGAGAGATTATCCTAAATATTCAAACTATACATGTTTCTTATTTTTAGCTTGATTGTAGTGAAGAACTTGGTGATCTTGCCAAACAGTTTGACAGCACTTTAGCTTTATCTGTTTACTTGAGAGCAAATGTTCCAGACAAGGTATGTTATTATTTTAATTCTTTGAGTGTACATTTATTTATCTTAAATGAAATAACCATTATTATAGGACCAACATTTTAGAAAGTTGTGGTCATAAATGTAGTACATCCCACCTTTGTTGGCAACAAGGAGGTTTTTTTTCAATGGTGAAGTTACCTGAGTGTAATTTTATAGGCTGTTATTGATAACTGTATATTGACAAAATTGTAAAAGAAAAATGATGACTTTAAGAAGAACAAACCAGATGAAGACGTTATTTTTGTTATTTTTCGTGAGTAATCAATTATCTATAATTAAATCTGTTCACTCTAGGTTATAATGTGCTTTGCTGAAACTGGTCAATTCCAAAAGATAGTCTTGTATGCTAAAAAAGTTGGTCACACTCCAGACTATGTGATGCTTTTAAGAAATGTTATGCGAGTCAACCCAGAAACTGGTGCACAATTTGCTGGAATGTTAATCCAAGATGATGAACCTTTAGCTGACTTAAGTTCAGTAAGTAAATTCAGTATTTTCCCAGTGAAATAGCTATGTACACTCTCATATGGTTTTGCATAGTCAAGTTATTTTTTTCATGTAATAACATTGACTAAAATAGCCAAAGATAACTACCTACCACCTTTACAACCTTTTTCTTGCTTGTATTAATGAGGGATTGAGGCCCTGTGTTGGTATACATAACTGATTTTTTTAAATTTTATTTTTTGAGAAACTCAGAAATGTTTTTCAATGTATTCAAATTGCTTGGAACAGCATATTTGTACTCTTAGATTAGCTATTAGCATCTATTTCCAAATTACTATTTCCATTTTCCTGGTTTGAGTAGGGTGCTCATTTAAGCTGGGGGCGCTAATTATTTTTTTCAGATGTTAAGAGAAGCAGTCCGTTTACACCAGGCGATCTTTCAGATAATTATGTGTTATACTGTGTATAGTATATATCTGGGTTGTTTGTATTATTATTATTTAGTTTGTTTTATTATTACTTGTGAATATAGATTATAGATAAAATGATAATAAATTTCATAATTTCTCTTTAGATTGTCGACGTTTTCATGGAATACAATCTTGTTAAGCAGTGTACAGCATTTTTGTTGGATGCTTTGAAAAATAATAGACCCTCTGAAGGACCTCTCCAAACAAGATTGCTTGAGATGAATTTAATGTCTGCTCCTCAGGTAAAATTTCTTATGATATGTTATTTTTATAATGATTTTAAATAAAGAAGATTGAATGTTTAATTGTTTCATTTTCTGCCTAGCTTGTAATTGTCCCTCAATTTGTATCTATTTATGTAGATATGTTTAGTTTTGTCTGTGATATTCAACATACAATTCATAATGTTGGAATGTTTTATTGTATTTTATTATTAGGTTGCTGATGCTATTCTTGGCAATCAAATGGTTACTCACTACGATCGCCCACACATTGCTCAGTTGTGTGAACAAGCTGGTCTTTTGCAAAGAGCCTTGGAACATTACACAGATATTTATGATATTAAGCGTGCCATTGTTCACACCCATGTTTTGAACCCTGAGGTAAGGACTTAAGAATTTGGGTCTATTCTATAGTACCCAATTAATCCAACAAAAATTATTAACACCATTTGTTAACCAAACACACCATACATGTTTTGGTTTTTAAAATGGATTTGCTTTGGTTTCTTACACCTTGATTAAATAATGGATTTTGTAAGCAAAAACAGCCTATCACTCTTACTTCTATACGTTGTGGCACATGCCAATAACTATGCTTGCTATTTTTGTTTTTGTTTTGATCAGCCTTGCATATCAAAATAACTAACTATAACTAGATAACCCGTGAAAAAAATGGAAATCTATCTGGTACACCATTCATTAGGCTCTAATGAAGTAGACCCTAAGTTTTACAATATTGTTTATTCTTTTTTGTTTTCTATGGCATTAATTATTAACGTTTTTGTAGCGAGTTGTGTGTCAATAAATTCTTTGAGTTTTAATTAATTTAATTTAAACAATTTGTTTTTTCAGTGGTTGGTCAACTATTTTGGAACACTTTCTGTAGAAGACTCAATCGAATGTGTCAAAGCCATGCTCACTCATAACATTCGCCAAAACTTGCAAATTTGTGTACAAATTGCATCCAAGTATCATGAACAGTTGACTACAACAGCACTAATTGAGATCTTTGAGTCTTTCAAGAGTTTTGAAGGTCTTTTCTATTTCCTTGGTTCAATTGTCAACTTTTCACAAGAAGCAGATGTACACTTCAAGTATATTCAGGTAGAATAATAGAATAATGAAGAGTATGTTTATCCTAAGTGATTACTTTTTGCGCTGTTGCAAATTAATTTAAACTAGGAGTTTTTTAGAGAAATAATCAAACCCGTTTTCTTCTCTTGATATTATGTAATTGAGGTTTTTCTTTTATAGGCTGCTTGTAAAACAGGACAAATGAAAGAAGTTGAAAGAATTTGCAGAGAAAGTAATTGTTATGATGCTGAACGTGTGAAAAACTTTTTGAAGGTAAACTGTCTTTCCTTTGTACGATTGATCATTGGGCTTTTTTACTTGCCCTCTTTCTGTGTTCATCCCATGTTTTCTAATGGTCAATTTCCAATGTATTTTTACCTCATAATGTAAAAAATATTATTTCACCTGGCCAAGATAAAGTGTTGTTTCTTGAACAGTTTTATTGTTTGCTTATAACTATAGTAATTGCTATGAAACACATATTTAAATTAAAAAATATATATACATGATTAATACAGACAATGTTTAAAACTACTGCTTTCCAAATAAGATCCATCTTTATGCTTGTACCTTCACGTAAGAATTTGAAGTTTTGAAAAATGAAAAGTTTCAAAATGATATATTTTTTATGGCTGAGTGGCTACTGTACTCACTCGTAATCTGCTGACCTAGAGTTCAAGTCCACCAAGGATTATAGTGGTGAAACTATGCCATTGGGTTTCTGCTGTAGGTCTTTCACATCAAAGACCCTTATTGATAACTGGCCAAACATTTGGAAATAAAGAGTATTATAAAAACAATTCCAATTCAATTATACATTAAATTATTGTTTTTAGGAAGCTAAATTGACAGATCAATTGCCTTTGATCATTGTTTGTGATCGTTATGATTTTGTCCACGACTTGGTCTTATATTTATATAAAAACAACCTCCAGAAATACATTGAAATATATGTTCAAAAGGTAAGTTGCGTACTACTTTCTTGCTTATTCTATGTTTACTAATCGTACATCCCATTAGATTGTATCAAACCAAACAAAATAGTTTCTTCTTTTGTTCTCGATTTTTAAAATATTTCATTGTACAGGTTAATCCTTCTCGTCTGCCAATTGTTGCTGGTGGTCTTCTTGACGTTGACTGCTCTGAAGACATTATCAAGAGTTTAATTTTATCAGTGAAAGGACAATTTTCAACTGATGAACTTGTTGCTGAATGTGAAAAGCGCAATCGCTTGAAACTTTTGCTTCCTTGGTTAGAGTCTCGTATCCATGAGGGCTCAGAAGAACCAGCCACACATAATGCTTTGGCCAAGATTTATATCGATTCAAACAATAACCCTGAGAGATTCCTTAGGTAAGTACTATTCAACTTCATCTTATATCATCTGTGATATCTCAAAGATGTTGAATATTATACTTGATGGAAACTATCACTCTAAATAAAACAATTTAGATTTACTTGAAATAACGACTGCTTACCAGCTATTATAGTACAACTTATTTGAAAGACTTTCAGTCTGACTACTCCATTGATTGTTACTCTTACAGGCTGATTTGAAAATGTTACTTTGAGACCCTTGAACTTAACTTTTGTTTAACAACCATATAATTTTCTTTGTAGAGAAAACCAATTCTATGACAGCGTGGTTGTTGGTAAATATTGTGAAAAAAGAGATCCACATTTGGCATGTGTTGCATACGAAAGAGGACAATGTGATGAAGAACTTATCCAGGTAATTATTTTGACATATATATCTCATAAATAATTTTTAAAATAATCCCTTAGAAAAAATAATACTTGTGTTATTTGTTTTTGTTCCAAGGTTTGCAATGAGAATTCGTTGTTCAAGAGTTTAGCCAGATACCTTGTTCGAAGAAGAAATCCTGAATTATGGGCCAGCGTATTGGACGTTGAAAATCAATATCGAAGACAGCTTATTGACCAGGTAAAGTTTGCTTTCAATTTTCTTACTATAAGTTATTTTGTTCTTGTTATAAAGGAATAAATGAATGGTTATTTATAAAAGAGATACAATTATTATTCATGATAAAGATTACAAAAGAGGTTTTTACTAACTTATTAATTTTTTATACCATAGGTTGTTCAAACTGCATTATCTGAAACACAAGATCCTGAAGATGTTTCTGTTACTGTCAAAGCTTTCATGAGTGCAGATCTACCCAACGAACTTATTGAATTGCTGGAGAAGATTGTACTTGAGAACTCAGTGTTCAGTAATCACAGGTATTTTTAATTCATGTTTATTGTTTTTTGTACAATATTAATAGTCTGATCAAAACCTAATTTTAATTGCATTCTAATCATCACAGGAACTTACAGAATCTTTTGATCTTGACTGCTATTAAAGCTGATCGTACTCGTGTTATGGAATACATCACTCGCTTAGACAACTATGATGCACCTGACATTGCTAACATTGCTATTGGAAGTGAACTGTTTGAAGAAGCTTTTGCCATTTTCAAAAAGTTTGACGTCAACACTTCTGCCATCCAGGTCTTGATCGAAAACATCCAAAACCTTGACCGTGCATACGAATTCGCGGAACGTTGCAATGTACCAGAAGTATGGAGTATCCTCGGAAAAGCTCAACTCGACCAAGGACTGGTTAAAGAAGCTATAGACTCGTACATTAAATCTGATGATCCATCTGCCTACCAAGAAGTTGTTGATGCATCCAAAAGTGCTGGTAAATTGTTTATTCGTTTATCGTCGTAAAGTAATGTGATTTCTAGAGAAACTTTCGTCCTAAAATGTTGTCCTTTTTCGCCCAAATTTGTTCAACTGTTTTATTTACAATTTTATCTTCTATAGAAACTGTTCTCACTAGAAATAAACTCCATTTTAGTTTTATATTATATTTATAATTATATAATTAATAATTAAAGTTGATACAAAAACTGCGATTCATGATTCTCTATTTACCAGTGCCCAAAATCATAATGTAAGTGTTATGTTACTTTTATATTTGTTTTTATTTTCCAGGAAATTACGAAGACCTTGTCAAATTCTTACAAATGGCTCGCAAGAAGGCTAAAGAAACATTCATCGATACAGAACTCATTTTTGCATTTGCACACACTGGTCGTCTAGCAGAGTTAGAAGAGTTTATCTCCACACCTAACCATGCAAACATTGGACAGGTTGGTGAGCGATGTTTCGAACAAAAGATGTTCGAGGCTGCAAGAATTCTCTTCAATAATATCTCTAATTTTGCCCGTCTCGCTTCCACTTTGGTTCATTTGGGAGAGTATCAAGCAGCTGTGGATGGTGCAAGGAAAGCCAACAGCACTAGAACATGGAAAGAGGTTTGTTACTAATCCCTTCAGGTTCTTTACATTTGATTCCCATCTATTTTTCAGTGTTATAAAAGCAAATTTTGGATTGTAGGAAATGCTTTTTTTGTTTGTTATAATATGTTTTTTTCTTTTTCAGGTTTGCTTTGCTTGTGTTGATGGCAAAGAATTTCGTTTAGCTCAAATGTGTGGTTTAAATATTGTGGTGCATGCTGATGAATTAGATGATCTGATTAGATATTATGAGAGTAGAGGTTATTTTGAAGAATTGATCACATTGATGGAAGCAGCTCTTGGATTAGAACGCGCACACATGGGAATGTTTACTGAGTTATCCATACTCTACTCAAAATACAAACCAAGCAAGATGAAAGAACATTTGGATCTCTTCTGGTCTCGTGTTAACATCCCAAAGGTAGTATACAAAACCTTCACATTTGATAGTTCTCATACTTAAATTTTGTCCACATTTACATTACACTACATTAGGAATACAGTAAATGAGAACAATATTTAGAACGAGAATATATTTGTTATGAATTTCCATAAATAGAGATTATACATTATATATATTTTGTTGGAATATCATCTTTTTTTTGTAACTCATTAAACTTGTGATTTTTCAGGTCCTCAGAGCATGCGAGCAAGCACATTTATGGTCTGAATTAGTTTTCCTATACGACAAATACGAAGAATACGATAATGCTATTGTCACGATGATGAAATACCCTACTGTTGCATGGAAAGAAAGTTTATTCAAAGATGTCATCACCAAAGTCGCTAATATCGAACTTTACTATAAAGCACTACAATTCTATTTGGACAATAAACCATTATTGATTAACGATCTTTTAATCGTGCTCACTCCACGTATGGATCACACTCGTGCTGTCAATTTCTTTATAAAAGTAAATCACTTGTCCTTAGTTAAACCATACGTTCGATCCGTTCAAAGTCACAATAACAAAGCGATAAACGAAGCCCTCAATAACATGTTAATTGAAGAGGAAGATTATAATGGTCTACGAGCATCGATCGACGCTTTCGATAACTTCGACAATATACAACTCGCCCAAACGCTTGAGAAACACGAGTTGATCGAGTTTAGACGCATTGCAGCCTACCTGTACAAAGGAAACAACCGATGGAAGCAATCTGTTGAATTGTGCAAGAAAGATCACTTATACAAGGTACTATTCAAACAAAGATATTCTGTAAAAGCTTCATAACGAAAACCACAGACAACAAGAGAATTTGCTTTGTTTTTAACGAATAATTAAAATCTCTTAATTCAATTTACTCTTATGTAAGAAATGACCTTAATTTTAATAAATACTCCTCGAAACTTTACACAACACGAACTCTTATTTACAGGAAGATTTACATGGCTGCTTATTCAAAGATCTAAAATATGCTTTACATAATCTACTCGAAAAAAAAGGAAGACAGTTTGAGCTTCGGGTGTAGAATTCTCATTCAAATAAATAAGTTGAAAGTATGAGAAATTTCTCTAGTGACCAATTTTCTTATTAGAGAGCTTTAGACAGCGAACAGACATTCTAAATATTCTAAATATTTTTTTCCAGGATGCAATGGCATTTGCTTGCGATTCACGGGATTCGGAAGTTGCTGAAAATCTCTTGCAATGGTTCTTAGAAATCAACAAAACTGAATGTTTCGCTGCAACACTCTTCATGTGCTACGACCTTTTGAAGCCTGACGTTGTCCTCGAATTAGCCTGGAGGCACAACTTGATTGATTTCGCCATGCCATATATGATTCAAGTGATGAGAGAATATCTCACCAAGGTAAGGAACCGTTTTAATGTAATCTGATTGGTTAATTTTCAGAATGTTGTAATTTCATTGGCTGGTATTATTGGTTGTCAATTGTGCTAATTTTTTTCAAATTAACTGTTAAAAAGTAAGGGCAGTATTCTTTCAACGTAAATAATATTTGGAACGTATCCCATAGGTTGACAAATTGGCAGAAACAAGTGCTAAACGTGAAGAAGAACAAGAATCATCCCCAGAGCAACCTATAATGGGTAAAGTTCCATTATTTTACTTTTTTATGTTATGCATTATGTTATTTCATAAACGCTTAATTTCGCTTCAAATTTCAAAAATGCAATATCGTCTTTCTAAAGAAATTAAACCTTATTTAAAATTTCTGGTTCGTAATGCAAAATATGGAGCCTTTGCTGCACACGCGCATGTCTTTGTCCGAATATATATATTTTAGTTTTTCTGACAAAAATTTACCCTTATTATATATTTTCTTTTGTAGGTGTCGAACAACTCATGATTACATCTGGTCCTGCTGCCTATCAACAGCAACAAATGTACCCAGGACAACCTGGTATGCCCGGACAACCTGGTATGCCCGGTATGCAGATGGGCCAACCTGGTATGCAGATGGGACAACCGGGTATGCAAATGGGACAGCCTGGTATGCAACCTAACATGGGGATGGGAATGCAACAGCCAGGATTTTATTAGGTGGAAACTCAGACACTGTTGTTTCAAAGGTCTGATATGATACAAAAAGCCAAATTATGTAGTTAAAATAAAATTTGATACTTGATAATATGATAATAACTTAATTGAATAAACAAGAATTTTTAAAAAAGGTTTTCAGGGATTAGCCTGTTTGCATAAATTTTGTATTGGATGTGTAACTTAAATCTCGTTGGAGAAGAATAAATCACGAAGCCTCGTCGCTAGCAAAGTATTCATAGAAAAATGCAAACTAGTTATTTTTTATTTTTTTTGAAAGTAGTAGTAATATTATTAGGAACAACAATTGTTACATCCTGCGAAGACTTGATTTTTCGCCGATTTACATTGAAATTACTTACAAGCCCAACTGTGTGGTGAACAAATCACTCAAGGAATTTCATTTTGTGTGAGGAATTTATCTTAGGAAATAATATCGACGTTCCCCGTCTTGTGTGTTCGCTCACATGTCTTGAAAGAAACAGTCAAAATACTGGAAAATCACTCAAATTACGAAAATAACTGATACAATAGTAAAAATAACTGAATGGTTTTTTTTTTTAATTTTATATTTAGGATCTATGGACATATTACTTCATTAGCTCATCCTATTTAAATGTCTCGACTCGTTTTTTGGTGAACGTGTCACGTCACGTTGACGGCATTCACTCGACAAGTGTCGGGTTGTGATTCGCTTGGTATTGCTGTATATTTTAAAAATGTTTTCTTCGTTGTTTTTTTTTTTAATGAATTTAAATGTGATTGATTCAAATTTTCTGTTGGCACCCACCATTAATTAATTAATTTCTATTATTATGATAATTATCTCTTATATATACTACACAATTTTAATTCTAAATTGATAATTAGCCTCATTAAGTTATTCCTCCTTCCGTTTCAATTTTTTATATATTAGTGTTTTTTCTTTTTTTGTACTGTAATTTTATTTAGCCGTCTATTGAATAAATAATTTTCGTCGGAATAAAATCTTCCCTTGTCCAAAAGGCGTTACGACCTATATTGATTCTATTAGGGTTTATAATGTGTGTAGGTATGGCACAAATGGTTTTTTTTTCTAAAAAAATTTTCTTTGTATTCATCATTGATGTTTTTTTTTATACCATATTGTTGTGTTTGTACAAATATGAGTTTCTTTAAAATATTCCCCCAATGCTTTTCTTTGTACTATCAGATATACTGAATAGAAATGTCAACATGCATTAAGCATGCAGTAAAGGTTTTTGCCATACACGAAAGATTAGAATTCTTAGGCTCTTATTTACCACAATTTAACAAAGTTGGAGGTTCAAATACTTATACGCAGAGGGGTATCTAGAGTGTGTCAAACATCTGAAGGAAAGATAGAAATCAATTATCTTAACGTTTTTTTTTTTAAGGATAACTACCTCAAGGGAAGAAATTTTCGCGGATGAGCAGTTTTCAGAGAAAAAAAATTAACACTAAATAGATCAAATTCAATAACAATACTTATTTTTAAGTCTTTCAAACTAAACAGTATAATATTAAGAAAAAAATTTAGATTTCGTGGAAGGGCTATTTTGACGCGTTTCGCGAATTAGGCCAAAAACCGCGAAAATTTCTTCCTTTCAGGTACTTTTTTTACTCTACTTTGTAAATATAGATCCGCTCCCAGGCTGACAAAGGTTACATTTGCAATAAAACCCCAAGATCGTAATGGATAATTGCTTTCACGGTTTTCTTTTTATCTGCAACTTTCTGCTTTTAAAAAACTGACTGATAAAGTATCTCTAAATTATCCTAACTGTTTAATCAAGGGGGTACTTCTACTTCCTTGATTGATTGTAAGCTACAAAGTTGCTACAAATGTTCGAAAATTTTGGACGGAAACAATCTTCTTGACCTCCCAAATTTCGAAGACTTTATTTGGTTATGATTGCGTTTCATTTCTATTACCCATATATTGTTTTCTTAGTGAAACGATTTATGTTCTTATTTGTTTTTCTCTGAAAATAATGAGCGAAATCACCTTATTGGCTGTGAATTTAAAATAAAATTATTTTATTAGTTGGTGTTAATTGTACACTAATAATAGTGTTGAAAAACTTTTTGAATTACTTTGATTTTAAGAGCATTTTTATTTACCAAGAGTATTAAAACTGCGCGTGAAACAATGAATGAATT
>JAUEKX010403875.1:6987-17952 GCA_031834005.1 Dendronotus venustus
ATTAGGTGATATCACAACTGATCACATTCAAATTACACATCTTTACCTTAAGTAGTAGGGCAGTACTATATATATATATATGCATATACATAGAATAGGAATTTTAAATTTTAAATTGATTAAATGTGTTAAATTAAGGCCTCAACATCAAATGTAATAAATTTTATTGTATTCATTTTCCTAATTTTCTAAGGGACAACATGGTTAAAGAACTTGAAAAATTGTACTGAAAAGTATTTTGATCATATTTAAGCAATTAAAGCAAATTTTAGGGTAATGGAGTTGTGGCCGAGTGGTTAAGGCACTTGACTCGTAACCTGCTGGTCAGGGGTTCGAGTCTGCCACCGGTCACAGTGGCAAAGATAAGCTCTTGCTGCTAATTGCCATAGGTTTTCCGTTGTAGGTGTTACACAACGAAGGCACAGAACTCTCATTGATAGCAGTATGATTAGTACTGAAGAGACTATCCTGGCCAGTACAATATTATTATTCATGAACCACAATACAATAAAATATTAATAATATTATTAGACATTAAATGTAGAATTGAGGGAACAAGGCTTGAATTTAGACTAGATATTACTGGTCAGAGCCTTTTAAGACTTATCAACATAGGATTTTATCAAAAACAAACATTTCATAAAAGGTTTTTAATTCTAGACTGACCTAAAAGGGTATTCTCAAGATATAAATAACTAGATATTGAAAAGTTTGGATAAGATGAATAATAAGAGAAGATCCAACTAACTAAAATAATCAATCAGTCAATGATGAAATGAATGATAATCATCCACCTCCTTTCTGTTTCGAAACGAAGAACGAAACAGAAAGCCAACAGTTGCTTGACTGAATAAAGCACAGAGTAAATCCCGGAAATTCGAAGCTTTGACATCACTCAACAACAGGATGGTAATAAATGAGAATTTGGCAATCCATGACGAGTTTATGACATCAATCATTTTATGTTAAATGAATTTCCTTTATTAAAATAAATCTGCTATGTACATCTGACATAATTTACTCTGATCTTTTATTAATTAGTTTTATGAGAAAACACGATTTGTATTGTTACATATTATTGTTATTATTATATTAATATTAAAACTCCAATGTTACAGTGGTTTCAAACAAAAAAAAAAATTTTTCATTTTTAGCACAGCACAGCATCCCATAATTCAAATAAACAGGCAGAATGTAATGGGTCTATACTGGTATAGCTAAAATCGGAAAAGGGTGACAGCTGAGCAGTAATGAGTAGGGAGCTGAGCAGAATTCGAAATCGAATGACTCGAACAAAAATACTTACATGAAGAAATCAAAGTTATTGACAAAGGTTTAAGGCAAAGGTTTTACGATGTGGTAAAATAGTAAATGCGTGAAGGGGGTTCCAGACGATGTGTACTTGACAGAACCTTGTAAAGTTAAACTTGTGGTCGTACTTACCAAAGTTAAATTCACTGCTAACTCCTATTTGTTCTGTGAGCGAGTGCGACCAGTTTTCAATTTACTTTAGCTTTTGGCATATTTATCTGTTGATGGGCTGGATCGGAAAAAGACAGTGAACTTAACTGAACTTGGTTATTATTTGTTTTGTGCAAGACTTACATTTTTATATATTTTACACTAAATTTCCTTTCTTTTCCTTTGTTATTTCTTATAATTCTCTTATTGGTTTCGAACGACTTTGAAAAAAGCGTTTTACATATCAAACAATTCTTTTGTTTTATAAAGCTAAACTTTTAACTTCTTTTTCCCAACTTTTTGGCTTAATAAATTTGTTTGTTCTCGAAATTTTCTGATGGATGAACTGACTCTTTTATCAGTGGTGTTTAAACTTTTAACTATAGTTTTAGATGGATCTATAAGTCATTTTGTTACCAGTATATATTTATATATATATATTATCTATTTTATCTATATATATATACACAATCTATTTTGTGGTATTGTGAGTAGATGGGTTTGTCGTTTGGAGTGGTGGCCTGTAGTCTCAACATACATGCTATCTTTTTACTTTGTCTCAAATACTCAAAATAAAAAGATAGCACAGTATTATGAGTTGATTCAATTGTTTCACAAAAGTGGTATATATATGTTTGATAAAAGGAATACAAAATATTTACACAGAAAAACATTTTTTTTCACAGTCTATAAATAAGTCTAGTTTCAAAATAAATTAACCATCATTGTGTTGTAATCTTTGAATTTCAAGAGTGAATTTTAGGGATTTGCATTATAAAGTCATGTGATGATCAATAAAAGTTATTTTTGAGTATGAAACTTATTATTCATAAAAGAAACATTTTGAAGTTTTGAATTTCGGTAAATGTCTGGTAAATGATTGGCCTGATAATCATCACACATTCAATATTCCAATTTTCATTTTGCATTTCATGTTTTACTAATGTTTACATTTTATGTAAATGAATATATATATACATGTCACATTCTCTTATTCTTAAAAGTACCCTTAATATTTTCACCTTAACCACCCTAAATCTTATTTCGACCCTCAATTATTTTTCCTGTTTACTACATTATCCTTACCAAAAACATTTCAGATTTAAAAGTAACATTTTCCATTGATCTATCATTCCATCGAGACTTTTAACATAAAAGATTTTCTGTCACAGCTATAATCTTAGCCCAACTATGGTGGTTTGTGGTTGACACTGAAGTGAAATAATAATAAGTAAGCATTTACAAAAATCTGAACGAGATAGTTATTCAATACAAACAAGGATATATATCTTATTTTCAAGTAATGTTAAACCTCCCAACTAGTTATTTAAATATGAATATAATCAGTTATAAAGTTGTTTATAAGTTACTTGAAACTCTATAGCTGCATCTCTTTCTTCTGTTGTTCCTTTTAAATTCACAGGACATTATGTATATATAACGTAAAATCAATCACAATTCACACAAAAATATAAGTTGGTTTGTAGAGTTTTCCAAAATGTAAGCATAATTAAAAGTAAAGTTACTGAATTACTTGAAGTGATTACCGCATGAAAAATAAAATTGTGCCTACCTAAAAAGTGCCTACTTTGAACATGTCTGGGTATAATACTCCTGAGTATTTTTAATTTTACACGAGGACTAGTAAGTTGTTAATGAGGAAACTTCCCAAAAGTGTAATATGTCTAATTAGTATGTGCAGAAATTCCTTTATAACATAAGTTGTAATTCTTTTGAATAAACTTATATTTTCTAAAAAGAATTCCTAGAGATTTTTTTATGAACCAATTATATATATACACTAGGTGAGAGGCCTGGTGTAGCTTGCCAGGCTCACTTCCTTTAATAATGGTTTCTCTATTTTGATGATGTCATTTCAGGTTAATCATTCCCCATCCCATTTGTGAATTGTTACAGTTTTAAGGTTATGATGATGTCATAAATATACCAGTTTGACCTTTGGACCTTTTAAGAAAACTTTTTTAATAACTTTTAATAATTTGGAAACCTAATTATTGTCTATATCCGATTGCCTTTCCAATAAAGGGTCAATCATCCCCACAGCACTTCTCGTTTAAATATATTGATATTGATAATGACATTGTTTAGATATAGATACTGCAATTTAAAGTTTTGATTTCATAGACAGACCTAAAATATTTAGGTTTATAAGCTTTGGTAATTAGTTAGAGGTTTGACTCGCAAATCCAAAAAACGTCTAAAACATCAAATATTATTCCTGTAAGACCCAAAAAATCAATCAATAAATCGATATTACACTGCATTTGCTTCATTTTCACTTTTATATTTTCTGATATCTTTTTTATGTTCTTAACTTTTTGACATTCCTAGCTTTTTGACATTCCTAGCATGCTTTGTTGTGTATTGTTAATTCATTTATTGATTTATTGGGTCTTATAGGCATAGCATTTGACACTTTTCTGATCTGGGAGTTAAACCTCTACTAATTACAAGAAATATTTGGAACCATGATTATTTTGGATCCATCTAAAATGTCATAATATTTAAGTGGGAAGTGCTATAAGGATGGTTGACCTCTCATTTGAAAGGTATATATATAATGGGTTATAGAATGTAACCATTAGCGTTCTAAGATATTGGCCCATTATTGACGTCGTCAAAACCTTAATGGGAAGTGCTATAAGGATGGTTGACCTCTCATTGGAAAGAGAATAATATGGAGAATTTAATTGTTATATTTTTAAAATATTTAATTGTAATTAGAAATAATTGCAGTGCTTTATTGAAATATTGATTGAATTATTCCATCTAGATGTTTTTGGGTTTGAGGGTCCTATTAAATAATTTACAAAGTTTTTGGATACCATCCCATGACTTCTGGGATCTCATGGGAGTGTGCATGACCATTATCACACAGGCTTGGCTTTAGCTTGGTGGGTTTAGGAATTATATGAATTATATATAGTCAAAGAGGTTTGCATTGCCACAAATTTGCATTGTTGTATATTAATAATTATTGTCTAGAAGTAGTTCAGATGGAAATAAGTTTCAAAAGCAGTCATCAATTAGATATATACTGTGTTCCAAACCTGAAATTTAAAAAGCTGAATTTTTACTGTTGTTTTGATGGGTACGTTTTGGTTTATTTTTGCTCTTCATG
Source organism: Dendronotus venustus (assembly GCA_031834005.1). Lineage (NCBI taxonomy): Eukaryota > Metazoa > Mollusca > Gastropoda > Nudibranchia > Dendronotidae > Dendronotus > Dendronotus venustus. The sequence continues at coordinate 11,591 of JAUEKX010403875.1, forward strand.
TTGTTTAAACATGTTAAATCAATGTAAATAAAACACAACTATTGTGTGGTATTTTACAAATAATATGTATTGTCAGGTTATATGATCCTCTTGACTTCATGTTAAGCTTTCGTTGTCTACCAAAACATGTTTGATAAAGTTAAAAAATCTTTGTGTTTTTTCCATGTTATTATTTTTATCATGTTATCATATTTTTACTATAGGATGCCTTCCACGAAAGGTAAACTGATACAAATGGTTAAAGTAAATGTTTTGTAGGAATGCTGTGATTAAGAAAATTCAGCAAAATGTCTGGAAAGGATGATGATAAAGTGGAGGAGCCCTCATCTCCTATTCTTGAGCTTCATCCTTGTACAGTTTACACTACCATACCAACTCCGGAGAGCTTAACATGCACAACTGTAAATATAACAATAAAAACAACAGTCTGTGATTTAATTCAAATGGTTCTTGATGGATTTTCTATTGTATCTAGTGTGGAGCTTTTTGATTTGTGTGAAGTGTATAGTGAGTTTGGTGTTTTTCCAACAGATCCAGAGGCTGTATTTGAGAACTTGAGAACTTTAGCTTACTCAGAATTTCCTTTCACTGTGCAGAACAATTGGAATTCTTTGCTAACAAATGGGTTGGATAAACTAAATGTATCCGGAGCAATATCTGAAGGAGTATCAGAAGGAGAATTTGACGAAAAAGCAGAAGAAAAACCAATGGGGCTACCTGCACAGAGTTATCGCTTATACCTTACACAAAAATCTGATCAACTTGAAGGCGGTAGAGACGTTAAAGTGACCTGGCTTGACGGACTTGATTCAAAAATACCTCCAGAAGATTGGCATTTTGATCCAACGTATAGGGAAGAGGAGGATGTAGATGATCTGGTAATTCTGCCTGTCTTGAATGAATCTATACTGTTAAATCAGCTTTGTGCAAGATTTTGTAGAGGTAGAATCTACACATATGTTGGTGGAATTTTGTTAGCGATAAACCCTTTCAAATACTTTCCAATTTATAATCCAAAATTTGTGAATGCATACCAAAACAAAAAACTAGGCGAGTTGCCTCCCCACGTATTTGCTATAGCAGATGCTGCTTATAATAGAATGTTGGTAGATAAATGTAATCAATGCATTGTAATATCTGGAGAAAGTGGCAGTGGCAAAACAGAGAGCACAAAGCTGATATTGCACCATTTAACAGCATTAAGCCATAAAACAAAAGCTACTGTTTTGGAAAAGACTATTTTAGCAGCAGGTCCTGTGCTAGAGGTAAGAAAATTCATTGTTGGAATTTTGACTTTGAAAGTAGTTGATTGAAATCTCTATAAGGAAATAACCTCATACTTACATAATCAAATTAATAATTTTTCTATGAACTAAAAGGGATGATAATATTTGGTATTTCGCAGTTGATGAGTCATCCCATAGTTTTTTTCGTGAGTTAATAAAAAAGATTTGTTCTCACTATTATTGTTATTATACAAGCACATAATACTCTATATGGAATTTCAAACTTCCTGTTTGACATTGCAATATTTATATATACAACTTGGTTTTGAATTATGACAGCCCTCTTTTGGCAGCAGGATATAATTACATCTATTGAGTATTGATGTATTTTAACACAAATCACCCCCAACAACATTAAGGGCATTGTTAAGTGGATGCAGTGATCATGATATTTACTTAGTAAACAAACCCTTGTTCCATTTTGCTATTTTAGCACCACAAAAATCAGACTTTATATATAGCAATAATGTTATGAGTGCTCAAAGTACTTTGTTTATGAATCTAAGCAATAGAAGGTAATCTTGTTCCCTGGGAAAATTATTTTTTATTGTTTTTATTGTCATTATTTTAATCATGGTTATTCTAACTTATTAATGTAAAACTATTATTATGTGTTTGAACATTGATTGATAGTCAGTTACAATATATAAAAATGTTGAAAAAACAATAATTTACTTTTTCTATTAGTAAGTAGGAGTTCTTTTTCTTGATACACTTGGCTTTGTTTACTTTTATTTTGTCTAAAATATTAACTGATTTTATTAAAATTTATGATAATATTTCAGGCTTTTGGGAATGCAAAGACCAGTTACAACAACAACTCAAGTCGATTTGGTAAATTTACACAGATCAATTACAGAGCAGATGGAGTTGTTTGTGGGTATGCGCATTTTTCATTTTTTATAAGGAACCTATGTCTTAACTCAAATTAACTCAAATAATGCGTCAAGCAGGTATTTTCTTCATTCTTATTTTGTAAAATTCTCATTTACATTTTAGAGGAAGGGTTAAAACTATGTTAGGCTTTTAGCTTGTCTAAATTACTTAAGAGTGTTTTAATTTTGTTGCACGATTCTTACTTATGCATTCAGAAAATACGATAATTTCTAATCCTATTTTGTCATTATTTTTTAGGGCTGTACTTAAAAAGTATTTGCTGGAAAAATCAAGAATTGTGCAACAAGGAATCAATGAAAGAAATTACCATGTGTTCTATTCAATGCTGGCAGGTGCCACCACACAAGAAAGGGAGAGTCTTCATCTATTAACACCACAAGAGTATTTCTATCTTAACCAGGTACATTAACTTTAACAAAATTGAGTTGGATTGGAACATGTTTTGAAAGTGAATTCTGTGCATCATAAAAACTGATATTTTCATATTATTATCTTATCTTGTAACTCACACTTACTGTTACTGTAAATTATCTATTTTATCCTTGAGGTGTTTTATTAAAATTTTCAAAGACTTTTGGACGGCTTTAATTAGAGAGAAGGCGTTATAAGAGTATGAATCTCAAAAACTCAATTGAGTGCATTGTTGAATTGGAGAATTCAGCAATTATATACTTACTAAATACAATTACATATGTATCAATGATCTTATAACAAGTCCTACCAGGATAAGCTTGATTGGAACATATTTCTTTTGTAACCTTTATATTATTTTGCTTGCTTATTTTAGACACAATGTTATACCATAGAGGGGATGGATGAAGTCTATGAGTTTGCAAGACTGAAAAATGCAATAAAAAACATTGGAATTCCCACTGTCACTCAACAAAGGTATCTTTATGAGCTGTTTAAGAAGTAACGAGTAAGGTTCTATTTCATTGCTTGCCTCGTGAAAATTATAATGATTGATTTTGTATTTTAGAATGTTTGCAGTATTATCTGCTGTCTTACATCTTGGAAACATAACCTTTAAGAAGGTAAAAGATTTCTTGAGTTTTATTACTAATTTATATTGGCTTCACCCACTTAGTCTGTTACAACAAATTATTTAAATTGTTTTGCTCTTTCAGCGTTCTTTTCCTGAAGATTCGGTGTCCGTTGCTGATGACAATATTGTAGATATAATTGCCGAGCTGATACAGGTGATGAAATTTTTTATTTGTAGTATTGCTTAGAGGTTAATTGAGGCTAGAAAAACTAAAAATTAAAATTAAAAAATCTGCGAAATGTTTAATTTTTCAATAGATTTTTAGTAAACGTCGTTGCAGCAATTACATGTGTTATGTTACCCACATTGAACTGTTTAGAGGTTTTACGTTTAAAATACATATTGAAGTGAAAATGAAGTATTTTCCATTTCCTTTCAACCAAGAAGTCTTTTCTATAAAGGACCCCTAAAAACATTATTAATTATATTTCACTAGGTGGACAAACAAGAATTGATCGTACCAATGACAATGAGGAAAACCATTACGCGTGGTGAAGAATTTGTTCGTCAATACAAAAAAGATGAAGCGATAGCTACCAGAGACTCAATGGCGAAATGTCTTTATGCGTCTCTCTTTGACTGGATTGTCTTACAAGTAAAGAACATATTCTGCTTGTTTTAGTACCATGCTTCAGTCCAAACTTTGAGAGAGAGCTATCCATCGTTTGACCACTCATTTTGAGCAAGCATTATGGTGATTGGGAACTTCGAAGGATTTCATCTGATTATATTGTTTCAAGCTTATAAACAATAAAACCCATAACACATAGAAATTGTTTGTCTTTTTACTTCTTGTTTAAGTTCTTTTTTATTGGTGTTTCATATTTCTTCTTTTAGACGAATCACATCATGGTCAGTAAACAAGTACGTAAAACTGACAAAAAGGTATGTTGCACTATCAGTCATTTGAACAATACTCGACTTTACCTGGAATAGCATAACGAAATTGCATATTTGGCAAACATTTATATTCCAAAAAGAACGAACAAAACATTTTTATTTATTGACAAAATAAAAAATATAACTTCGCATCTGTAAAATTCTATTCAAACTTTCCATTTAACTGGTTAGCTCAATCTCAACTATTTCTCTTTACTCTACTTGCAGGCATTTTCTATTGGTGTTCTTGATATATTTGGATTTGAAGACTTTGAGAGGAACAGTTTTGAGCAATTTTGTATTAATTTAGCCAATGAAAATCTACAATTTTACTTGAATCAACACATCTTCACAATTCGTCAGGTAAGTGAGGATAAATAAAACCATGTTTTTTTGTTTTTTAGTTCTATTTCAGTAGTCCCTTAATAATGTTATTCATTTACAGCAGTCGAGTAAATGAAATGTAGTAATTTCCTGAAAATTAAATGCTTTACGTATTGCAAGTATTATTTAAGTTAGTTTCAAAGATTACTGGGTATTAAACAGTTCCTTGACTGGTAGTTCCCTGACAGACGCTTTGCTGGTGGGCAATTCCCTTGCCGGATAGTCCTTTTCAATCTGAATAGTTCCGGATAGTTAGATTTCCGAGTGACAGTTTCTTTAAGGGAACAATTTCAAACTAAGTATATTTCTTTTCAAATAAGTGTCTTGTTTTTGCTTCATTTAGGAAGAATATGTAACAGAAGGCTTGGATTGGGACCATGTTGATTATGCTGATAATTCTACTTGTTTGAATCTGATGGTGGGCAAACCAACTGGTCTCATTTTGCTTTTAGATGAAGAATGCAGGTATAAAACAAAGTTATTCTTATATGCCTTGTCATAATTTATTTTGTTGCAAAATAAGCATTCGATCAGCATATTGGCGAACCTGTATTCAACATGATGAATGCCAAATTATTAAGTTTAATCTTAAAAGATTTATCAATCCAGATTAACTATCAGATATTGTTTTGTCGAATTTCCTTCTTTTTTGACATTCAGCCTTACTATTGGAACAGATGAAAGTTTATTAGACAAATTCAACAAACATCATGCTAACAACACATGTTATGAAATGCCACCTACCAGAGAAGATGTTTTCTCTATCATTCATTATGCCGGTAAAGTCAAATATCAAATAGAGGTAAGTTTTGTTTTCGCTTGATTTTCATCACCCTTACAAAGACTACGACGGATTCTTTTTCTTGTCATGGTGTTAGGTGATTTCACTGCCTTTAAATGATATTTTATAGTACATCAGGGATTGTCAGCATAATTTTCATTCTCCGGTATTTTTATCATATAAAGGTGAGTAATAATACTCACCTGTAATCAAGAGATTTTAGGTTTATAATTTGCTGATATTTTTGCATACTTAATAGGGATTTCGCGCAAAAAATCGTGAATTGATGAGGAATGATGTGGTGTCAGCTTTTAGGAACAGTCGTATGTTGTTTGTTCGTGAGCTCATGGGTAAGAAGCCGAAATGCAATATTCATTGTCCTTGAAATCTTTTTGGTAACAAAATTCGCTAATATTTTTTTGGCAATTGAAAGTGAACGATTTCTACTTGATCCATTGATTACACTAGTTCTAAGGACAGTGAAAAAAATTCAATAACGTTCTTAATAATTTTTTTTTTTCGATAGGATCTGATCCGGTTGCCATTTACTATTGGTCGATCTTACGACATACTATCAAGGCTGTATCCATTTTCAAAAAGGCAGGACTAGCAAGAGCCAAAGGTAAGATATTATAAGTTGTAGTCAATCTCAAACTCCATACTTTACTGCTAACAACAAAGGATTGATGGTTGGTATCTTTTGATGATCCTTGATCCTTTTTTCCTTTTTACTAAAACTGGAAAATCAGAGACGACTAATTGTTACACGATTCTTTTCTTATTCATTCAAGTAGTGTAGATACAATGTGTTTACAAGAGCGTACAATATTGTTGCTAAGTATCCTGGTATCCAAGTGAATTAATGTATTTTTTCTTTTCTTTAGGCGAAAAGATGTTCGAAAAGAGACAGACAGTTTCATGGGTATGTGTAATAATCTAAAACTCTTTTTTCCCTCGTGTTATTAATTTTGAAGGTTTAATCAAAATGTTGTCAATATAATATAAATACATATACTATTAACCCTTTAAGTGCCAATCCCGAACATACTCGGGATCTGGGGTCAAAAATACTGTGTCTGCTTCTGGGAGC
>JAUEKX010403986.1:0-31812 GCA_031834005.1 Dendronotus venustus
ATAAATATTGGAATTGTAGAAAATAATTTACCGAGGGGGAACTGAAAAATTAGAATTACAGAGCTCCAAAGTTTAATCGTTTTTAAGAGAGAAGAGAACAAAAAGAAAAGATAAGTGTTGTTACTGTCAAAAACGTATCACATAAAATATAATAAAATACCTGCGAAAACAATTATTCTTACCAGTATATATATCTCTAACAAAGTATTTCTACTTTGGGTGCAGGATTTCCTATTTTATAAGATTTCTTCGAAAGTTATGCCAGCTTAATGTAGATGTACCTCCTCATGATAATATTGATGTCTCAATGTGGTGCTGATATTGATTTTTTTTATCCTGCAAGTAAAGAAAGCTGTTCTCGATTTTATGGAGGTTAAGTAAACAGAATCTACAAGGATAGAAGTCTTAAGAATTTCTTTATACCTAAATCTTTTCACATACAAGATAATGCGTTCACAATTGAAGCATTGAAATGTTAAATTTGTAATTCATGATCTTCTGTGCACCATCATGACATACTGTTATTATACACAATTTGAAAAATTTGAATATTTTTGCGGTTTTGTTTTACGTAAAAAATTACTTTTTTTCGTAATATAACGCGGTTGTTTTTAGTTTTACGAAAGATACCTGTCATACTTATCCGTCCTAGATGTTTACTTAAACTCTCTGCTTGTCACGCGTAGGAATGTTTTGAAGACATGAGCAAGCGACGAGATACGAGGTACAAGGAGTATTGTTTTGAAAACTGCGCTCAGTGGTTGCACGAGAAATTCCAAAGCTCTTGTGTTTCTATTGTGAAATCGTGCAGGATGCATTTGAACATGTTCGCTTGTTACGACAACTTTCTCTCGAGCAACGAGTTTGGTATTCCCTCGTACAGTGCAAGTGGAGTTGGTACTTGGTACCATTTGAAGGCACTTCTCAACAACATCATGACAACTGGTAAGATTCGTTTTTTGTTTGTTTTAGTTATTCTATGTTTGCTTTAGATATTAAATTTTTATTTTGTATAAAAATTAGAATTACCTTTATTTTCGGGTGTACTAATTTTTTATCTTCATTCAAACGATTTAATGCATTATACAGACACCTAATCGTTAAAAGTCGTCAGATCTTTGAGTCAGCCATGAAACTCATATTTGCGTGTTAAAGGTTACTAACGGTTGTTGTAAGGTGCTTACGGTAATTCTTTTTTGTTTTCTTTCAGTTGACCTTAAAGAGAAACGAAAAGAAGTTTTCTCCGTGACATTAGTATCCTTCAGTAAAGGATGTGTGGTACTGAACCAACTATTACACGAATTACCTGGACTCGCTCACCAAGAAAGAACCGGCTTACTTTCAAATATCGACATGATGTGTTGGCTGGACAGTGGTGTACCCGGGACTTCAGGAGCTTACCTAATAAACGAGCTTTGTGTGCAGGTAGCCGCTGAGCACATTGCGCAGTTCGAGGTTCACACGACGCCGTACCAGATGAGGGATACTTTGCGACCGTGGATTTTGAAAGAGAAGAAACGGTTTGTACAGCTTCTGAGAAAGTACAAAGCTCGCTGTGCGGCGCAACATTACTTCGAGGATGAAGTAGCGGGCTTAGAAACGCACTTTAAATTGGTGAAGCAATTCCGTCCATCCTCTTCATCTAGCTAATGTGCGAATGGTTAATCGTGTCTATTAGGAGGGAGATGAACACACGTTTCCTGAGTTTATTTTACAATATATTCTGCCGCGTGTTTATATTACGTTTTGCTGTTATATAAATAACATTTCTCAAAGTATTGTTTTCTATTTTCAGCAGAGATAATATGCCATTGATTTCGTTGTAGGGAATAAAATTTGTGGCATTTAAATCCTTTTTGTTGTTATGAATACTCCCAAAGGATTTAGGTGCCACAAACTTTATTCCCTGTAAAGAAATCAATGGCATATTGATACTAAAAATACCATATTATAAAAATACTTTGATAAATGGTATTTATAACAACAAGCTGTTATTTCTCATTATTTCGCATGAAAAAAAGGCGAGAATTTGAGTATATTTTCGAGAATGGTGCGTTCATCAGGGAAAACATTATAATGGATTAAATATCATTCCGTATTTCCTTGTTGTTAGAATTACGGCTCCACGTTTTAGTGGCACAAAAGAAGAAAGTGATGTGTGTTTTATGTATTTTGAATGATTTTTTATGATCTAAAAATTTTAATAAACCGCACCATACGGTGCCAACAAAAAAGTTGACTCAAGTTTTGTATTTCAATGTTCTTACACAGTTTTTCTTTTAAAGAATGCTCTTTGGTCTTCAGCCTCAATGTTTCTTAAAAAGAAATATTATTTTATGCCTTTAACAGCAACATTTGGCCTTTAGTACAAACTTATACCACTAAACCACATAGTTTGAATGAAAACCGTAAATTCGAATTATGATGTTCATGATTTTCTTTGTCATATTTTTTGCCTTTGTGTATCCTAAATGTTTCTTGATTTTTTGCCAAAGAGGGGCTTCAAGTTTCTTATAAAATATTGCGCAGTTATGGAATAATAGTTTTCAAATTTTCGACAAAATTGTACTCGAGTGATAAAATAAAGAGAAAAAGTAGTACAGTGCACTGCCAATAACTCGAACCTCCAAGGGACCAAGAAAATTATTCGAGTTATAGGGGTTATGAGAAACGCTTAGCGAGTGTCGAAGGGGGATTTAAAAACAGTTCGAGTTATTGGGATTACACTGTATTTTGAAGCAAAAAAAATTAATTCTCTCATAAAGCAGCTCATTTATTTGGCTTAAAAATCATTATTCTTGTTAAAAGTCTTTGACATAGTAATGGTTAACAGCTAAGGAACACGAACATATGAAACATGCTATTATTCAAAATGCTTCATCTCTCAGTCCAGATTATATGCTCGTATTTTGGGTTATAGTCGGTTGAATTGTTGAAACATAAACAATATTTGAGCAGTTTGCGTACGTAACATAAAATTCTCAATGTGCGCGTTATTGTATCATAAACCTACGAAAGAAGAAAATGCATTCAAAGGATGGTTTTTTTTTTCTTGTTTTTTTTTTTTTTGGTGGGGGGTAATCTTTCATTCTAAGAGTTAGCTTTAAATACAGATACAATTGAGTTTGAAACAATTAATTTCTCAGATCCACACTGTGTCATCCACCGTGAGTAGAGATGAGTAGATGGAACGTCCAACGTTGGAAAGTGTAAATGTTGATACTGGTTATCCGTAAAAGATACCACTAGTATCCACGTTAACAACTTTTTAATGACAATTTCTACTAACTCTCATGGTAACAGTTGCTACTTTTTACATGTACTCTGCAAAACCACTGATTTCGTATCCAATTAGAAATAAATTATGCAGTTATGAATTATAAAGTAGAATATTAAAGAAAAACTGAAATTATGCATGCTATTGATTATAATACTGATCGTATGGCTGATTGTATTTTGCCGTAACCGCCTCGGTTACGAATATCGAAAAAAAGACCAAGAAAGGAAGTTTATTCTTAAAGCCATACGATTAACCAGAAATCGCATAATATTTTGGGTGGATTTGTGATTAATAATGCCTCTTTTCAATTTTGAAGCATTCTAATGAAATGCCCTCACTATTATTGGCCTATTTTTTACACTTCAAAATGGAACTCTGGCGGTTAATTCCAAAGCACACTCAAAACCATGCAATTACTAGTACAAACATACATTAATATTCTTCATCTTTTCAGCGAAAACTGAAAACAAAACTGAGACGATGGAAGCCTGGTGTTATTATCGCCTAATCTGCAACTTATTGGTGTTCATTGCCACCACAGTAACAATTACCACCAGCAGCAGTCAGCTACCATCATTTCCCCTTCAAGTTTCATGCGACGAACTTCTCATCTCTGTGAGAATCGAACGTGAGCTTCCGACAAAGGGTCGTGTAAAGAAACTGTACCTAGGGACGATGCGTGTCAATAACAACAACAACAAAAACAACAACAAAGGCAATGATGATGCCGATACTAAAGTCGTGTTGAGCGAGCCTTCAGATGATGGTATGCGAGCTGACTTTGAACACGGTATGCAGATGTTGATTGCGTTCCAAGGCAGTGGTCTTGTAACACAATTAATTGCCTACTGCCATGAGGATGAGGCAATGAAGGTATGTTGCGAAATCGTTTTTTCTCTTTGTTTTTTTTTTTCTTCTTCTTTGGCAACGTTATTTCATGCTGATCATTATAATGATGACACGGTTTGGAAAAATTATAGTTCATTTTTTCTCGCAGAACAATAATTTCTCTCAGACTCGACTGTAGAAAAACTTTGTAGTGGGACTCTTAAGGCACTGGAAAAAGTGATCCCTCTAAACGAATGTCCGAGGTTTTTCTTTTTGTAAGGAAGTTCAAAGGACCGAGAAAATCCCAGTCCCAGTTAACAAAAGTCCCACTTATCGCGCCTATACTGGATTGTTTTTTATTCAATAACTTTTTTATTGCATTGGATTCGATGTAGAACGATGTAGAACGAAATTGGAGCTTCTCGATCCAACATTTGACTCAACGTGGTACAAATTTCAAACCACAAAATTTTGGATGATATGTTGGAAGTTTGCCTCGACCCCGATAATGGCTTAGAGCAAAAAAAAAAAAAAAGTTTGTTGGATCTACAGTGTTTACATCGAGAAATCGCCAAAATCGTAAATTCCTTCCCCCCTTTCATCTAATTTCCTTCAACACAATGTCGTCAAAAACAAAACAGTTTTGAATTTGTTGGGTTCAAAGTGAAAGAGAGATGTTCGCCAAATGATATACTCCTTCTTTTACTTTATACGTAATATCCTTCAGTAGTTTTTGCTTTTCCAACAATTTTTGTTGTTGTTGGATTTACTACAGTTGCTGAATTTCCTTCAACAAATTATGTCATGCAAAAACATGAACTTCTCGTTTTCTAACTATCGAAAATTGTTTAATTAGCAAGTCTTGCCAAAAGAATGAAAAGTTTGGTTTTTGCTTACGCAATTATTAAATAGTTTGCAAAAAACATAATTTGAACAAAAAACAAAACATAACTTCACATGATTGAAGTAAAAGACATAAAATTGATGGTCTTTGTTCCTAATACACATTTACTATGTAGCAAACAAGAAAACAAATATACTAATTTCTCTTTCTTGTTTTTTTGTTGTTTTTTTTTTTGTTATAAGAACAACTTTATAAGAAGAGACAACAGGGATATGGTTTACAGCAATAGACATTCAAGAACAAAAATTTACTGATTCTTAAAAGAAAAGTATTTTATGCGATCAATTGCAAAATTTGCGTAGAACAAGAAATATTCGGTTTTGAAGATTTTCAATTTCATGATTAAAAAAGTCAGATATTTCGGCGAATGCAACCCAAAGATTTACGTTTTTTTCTAAATATTGTGAATGAAAAATACGCACGGTTTAATCTTTTACCAAACACTTCGACTTCAATAGCAATTGGTGTACGTGAGGAGAATATTTTGAAATGTTCAAAAACTAGACAAAATTGCCAAATTTCCAAATAGCAGACAATTCCAATTAGCGGACAAAATATTTTTCTCTAATGGTGTCCGCTAATGTATAAAGGAACTGTTTAGTATCAACATGAACGACATATTTTCAGATTCTAGACTCGATCCATTGCTATTATCTCTTAAATGCTTCATAGTGACTGTTATTTATTGACCTTATAAATGCTAATATCCCGGTAATTTTATTTAAACATTCTTATTTTCGCTCTTATTTAAAAAAAAAAACAGATGGTTACAAAATATTACCAGCATGGATCCCTCGACAGACTTAACGAAATATTAGCGGAGCGGAAAATGGAAGACACGTTCCCAACTCGCCTTCAAATGGCGAAAGACTATCTATCCATCATGAATTACCTGCACAGAGGTCCTCTTGGCACACACGTCATGTGTGACAGTAATGATCTGCACAAGACACTAAGCCAGTATCTCGTTACCGATGATTTACGACTTGTAGCTAATGACTTAGACGCCCTGCCGAAAGTGGTTACAGAAAACGAGGGTGGCGACAACACCTTGATAAAATGTGGAGCCAGACAGCTCTTTGGTGGCTTTGTGGCTCCCGAGCAATTATGGCCGTATCCGGGCGAGGAGTTCGATGATGAGAAGATGGAAGGTTACGATGAGAAGACTGATATCTGGAAAATTCCCAATGTATTGATACACCTGTTAGCAAGTGGGACGAAAGGAAACCTAATGAAATTTCGCCTGTTCAAATTGTTTAAGCGTTGTAAAAACATGGACCCCTCCCTACGGCCTGCGATAACTGAGATTAAGTCGACCTTCGAGGAGGTTTGGACGGAGATAGAAAAACCCGGGCAGCGCATTGAACTTTGAATTTGTTTCATTTTCTTCTGGTTGTCTTGCTTACTGTTTTGTTGGCACTGTTCTAAAAAAAGACAGTAAAAGGACGTGAAATGGCATTACACGTTTTTTATAAGAAACACAAACTCACAGCCTAGGAGTTTCTTAACTTTTAATCAAATCCAGCATAAAATGTTTCTTAGATGTTTCTTATAAAAAGAGTGCACATTTTGCTATATTCTTTAGTAATAGAATCCGCTAATCAATCCAGAAAAAATGTATGTAAAATGCAAGATGAGAATATACGATTCTCACATCAGCTTGATCAAGTTTATGAATTTAAATAAATTGGGGAATCCGAGGCGTTAAAGGAATTCCTGATAGAAAAAAAAAATTTTAAAATGAATTAGTGAAAGTTTTTACCGTTTTCCAAAATAGCTTTTAGTTCACGAGATATTTCCTTTAAGTACACATGTGAAGAAAAGCTAGAAATCAATCATCTTTTTTGTCAAGGATAACAACTTTTACTCTTCTCCGCAGATGTTTGACGCACTCTGGATCCGCCTCTGGTAAGCTTGTTTAAATACGCCCCCTGCTTATAGTTTGTAGGACTTACGTAGCGGGATGAGGGGCGGTTACTTTTAAAATAAATAATAGCCACCTCCACCACATAAACATATTCCTCGCCTTTTCTTATTAGGAAAGAGAGAAATTGACTAAATTTTCAACAGACTACGCGTTTTATTTATAAGAAATGCGAGGCCTAACTTTTGCAAAAATTAAGAAAGATCTAAGAAACATCAAGGCTTAAAATATTTGACCAACGTGAGTCTTGGAGACAGGAACAAAGAAAATTATGAATATCATAATTTGAATTGGCTGCGTTCATTCCAATTATGTGGTTTAGTAGTATATAACTTTGTATTAAAGAAAAAAATATCGCCATTGAGGCATTTTCCTTTTTACGAAACAACTAAGAAACATTATAAGAGGGCTGGATTTAACTAAAAGTTAAGAATCACAGAAACTGAAGCCTAAAAAGCGTATATTATATCACTTTGATTAAAATGTATATTATCCATTTACAAAGGCAATTAGTATGAGGATGTCCAGATATAATTGGTTGTTCGTTATAATTGTTGCGCTCTAATTGTCGTCAAATACCATGAGAAGAATTTCGCAATTCAGTTGAGGCATCTCGCAATTATAATTTCTTAAGTTTGCGTGCTTAATTGAGTTGAGAAAATTTGATTGGATTAATGCAAGGATTTTTCCTTAGTTTCACAAAAGTTCGTAGACTTTGTGGTTTCTTAGCTCCTGAGCTGATTGCAGCTCACATATTGTGCAATTCATAGAGAATTATTTATTTTTTGGTTTGAATGGAAAAATCTCAATAAAATTTCATAATTCTGTTTATTATGATGTGGTATATTTTTAACCCAATTTACGGTGTTATTACACATTTTTTAAAAAGAAACTTTTGCCAAGGGTCTAGTTTCTTATTTAGTTTCTTAATTTTCTTATGAAAATAATTCTTTCTTATATCGAATCAAATGGTCTGCAGCGCAAAGACCTCATATATCACAAAATACATGATTTACTACTGTTCATGTCTTCGTTTGATATTCAACGGTTTCAAAATTGTTTCTTGTTTTAGAAATAGTCATAACAATATAGTAGTAAAAGTTTCTTAATATTTGAAGATTCCACATGTAAGTTTCTTATAAATAGGTTTGTGATTACAAAAAATGTGTATGCATTCCGAATAATTTTATTTTGTACATTTAGTCAGAAAATTAACAAAAAATGTGTTCAATCCAATCAAAAAATCATACTGATAATCCCACGTCTATTTTATAAGAAGACCTAAATAACAGCCGAGCATGAATGTGCTGTTGTTTTGGCTTATTTGAGCTTCAGATGTTCTTATTAGGAATTCTTACACAAAAACTTACGAAACAGCAATTTTTTCAAATTCATTCAAATGGTTCTTGCTATGATGGGTGTAAAAATTAAATAAAAAATTTTTCTAAAGAAAATTTTTATTCTAGACTTCATTCATTCTTACTAATTGATAAAGAAATTCAGGCTGATCAAGTTCTTAATTTTTAGTTCCTGCACTTGTCTTGCCTTGCCGAGTAGACTTTTTCTCATATAAACAGAATCTAAAATTAATAAGCTTTACTACTCAAGACCAAGTTATTTACTCGGTATTCGCCTCGATTACCCGATAACAGTTTTTTAAAAACTGCCGCCCTCGCTCCGCTTGATAACTTCTTTCTTTATTAATGTTGTATCTCTACTTTTGAATTGTGCATGGGAGCTGCTTTATTAAAGAAAATAAATACTGAAAAAAAAAAACATTATAAAAGTAAAGAGCATTTACGAGAAATCTCGCATCGCGAATTTTCTATTCCGCCCTCTTTCAATTCCTTTGACAATGTTTTTTTTTTTTTTTTTTTTTTTGTTTGTCAGAAAAGTCCTTTTTCCTTTTGCAAAATAGTAAAATGTAACAACAAATATTTTTTTCTTTTTCTTCAAATTGATTTACACAGTTGATTAAGAAATAAAAACATGATGTCAATTTCTACACCACATAAATCTATAATTATTTAATCCCCAGTCCTCTAATCGGTTAACTAATCAACGCATTTTAGTAAATTAAAGAATTCCTGGGAACGAAATTGTTAGGTCAAAAAAAAATCTGAAAAATCCAAGAACGTCAGATACAAACAAAATTGCTCGTTAGCCTATCTAATTAAAAGAAAAAAAAGCATGACCGGAAATGATGGAATCTGCTTTTTTTAATGAGACAAACAATGCATTGCTTGTCAAAAAACGTCATTCGGTCATTTAATTTCAACCAATAGTCTTTTGATTTTTTGTCCGAGCTCCTCGTGAATAATTCAGGTGTGTCTTTGTTTTGTTTGTGAGAGGAATATTTGTTAATTTCCTCCTCTGCCGAAAGCGATAGAACCATATAATTATATCGATATTGATAAATATTGCTCAATGCTATTGTTTTTAACAGTAATCAACTGTGATGAGTGAACCGTTATCAATGTCGTTGGCGCATAATTGACTGAATCTTTTGGCACCTAATTAAAACCACGAAGGAAATCGAAGAAACAAGAGAAAAAACATATAAATAAAGGAACTCCTTCGCATTCAACCTTCATACAACAATTAAGCAGAGTACTGTCAACATATCTGTACATTGATTGAAAATTTATTTGCTCTACATTCTAATAAAGTATTGTTAAACATGGTTATATCAAGAAGTCGACATGGCAGCGATAAAGTGCTTGTGAAGAAGGTAAGTTCTTTTATTCATCAGTTTTCAGTTCTTGGCTCTAGCAACTATAAAAAGCTGGATATATTCTGCACAAATCCTCATACACAATCTAGCCACCAAAAATAACGGCATTCTAGGTAAAAATGTTCTCCTTCACTTCATGTTTGACAATGCCTAAATAATATAGCGTTTTCGTTGATTGTTTGATCGATTTTTATCTCTCCAGGATCGTTCCGACGCATTTTCTTCAATGCGAATCCCATCCTCGTCACGAGCCAGAAGAGGATCACGACCAAACATTACGAACGACACCTCAAACTTCGGTGAGCGTTACTATCGTCGAAGACGCTCAAGCTCCTTGGATGCTGGCTTCAAGTTCTACCAGAACAACCATCTACAGAATTCCTCGACATCTTCGTCAAGTGACAACAAAGACCAACAACAGGAAATCAAAAGCAACAAAAACAAATTCTTCAGGTACCTGGCCTCGTCTAAGAGGAAGCTTCTACAACGGACCTCCAGCAGTCCCAATAACAGTATTGACGAAGAGAAGCCATGGAGCTACTACAAGCATTCGCCGAATAAAGACAGCAATGCCACTGGTAGTAGAGATGACAGTGAGAAGACCATGAACTTTGTGTTAACCCAAAAGTTTATCGGATGGAAAGTGTAACAAACTGGAAAAGCAGAGCACTCCAAGAACCAGATAGAATTCTAGATAGTGTGAGAGTTCAAAGGCAGATCTAGGGGAACAGCAACATCTGCGAAGGAGAGTGAAAATAAAGTTGCCTTGTAGTGTTTCTGAGGTCACCGTTTTCTCTTTGCTCTCCTGTGCATGTGCTTTCAGTATACTAGATCCACCTGTATGAGACCTAATGAGAGGTTACCGATCCTTCGAAATAGTATTAAGTAAAACCAAAAGAAAATAAGACGTTTTAATAAATAAGTAAATAAATAAATAAATAAGGCTTTAATTTGATTTATATAAGTAATACAAATTATTATCAAAAACGGTTTCTGAAAGGTTCTATCTTCATTATGTGTTTTTTGCCAATTACATAATAAGAAAAGTAACGAAGGAAAACAAATATCTTAAAGTTCAAAGTCTAAATCAGCTGGTTCTGATAAGGACTTTGCGGGTACCGATATGGATTATTTTTAAATTAAAATCGCTATTTTGTCGCTACATACAGTGTGGCTCAAAAAAATTTCTCTTAATACAACTGTACAAGGTTTTTCTTTTTTCTTTTTTATGTGCAATGTTTCTAAAGTTTTATTTATAATTAAAAAAAAGTGTACATAATTCTTAACATAAAAATATACTCTATCATTTGTTTATAAATATTGTTGTTTTTGTTTTAGTAAAATTAATTATAGGGATTCACCCATATTAAATTTGTTTGTTTCTGTTTATTTAAAAATGTCGAAAGAATTTTAATCGGAGAACAACTCTGCAAAATATTTCTTCTCAACAATGTCTAGATCCAGTGATATCGTCATTTCAAACTTTTAAGCAAGCCAGTTAACCCTTCGTCATTTTGTTTCACCTCGATCGTAGCTAGTCGCTTCGCTACCTGAACCCGAAGAGAGTTTACGAGCAGATGCTAATTTCCGCACGTTGCCATAGAAACGAGCCTGCGGCACTGGATTTCGAGTTTGATAAGGATGGGATCGCTTAAAACCTGGAACTTTAAATAACAAGAACTTGATCTAGGCATTTTTCGAGTGTGATATTTTGGATTGGTTGTAAATATTATTGTTGGTTTAGATATATATATATAAATTTTCTTTTCTTTCTTTTTTTCGACTTTAGACAGGATAATTCTGCAAAATTTTAGCAAAATATTGTACAAACACAAAACCTACCTCAAAATCAAATTAGAATATTTCTTTTTCAAATCACCAATTGCGCCGAGCTGGTAATTTTTACAAGATTTTATGTAATAGATCAAAGTGCGTTTTCTTTGGAGAGATCAAATTTACTTCCAGTAATAGAGCGAGCCGCTTGTCTTTTTGTAAAAGCATGTCGAAAGAACTGAAAATACTAATGAACTAGAGAACTTGTAAACATGTAATTAACATTACAATTAGCAGAATGCATTATTACAGTAAAATTCCCTCCGAAAATTATTTTTGCATTTCAACGAACTCTCGAAAATTTTCTGTTCTATTTCAGTTTACCACGCGGAGGTGTGGTGCTTGTTATATTGTTGTTATGTAACAAAGAATTCGAATTTAATTAAAAACAATCCTTTGGTTTAGATCCTACTTGTTATATTTTTGTTCTACTTTCGTGTGAAAACTTCGTAGAAGGAGTTGACTCTAGTGGTCTGAGATTTCCGTTGCGTAGTACACGTTTTTTTATAAGAATGTGTAAGTTTCACCTTAGGCTCATGATGTCATTATGCTGTCGCTAATTTTTAGCCTTAAATAAAAAACGAGAAATTATTTTATAAATCTTTGCATAAATATTCTTAAAGAAATCGAATGTAAACTCAATCATAGAGCAACGCTACAAAATATTTCTTCTCTTAATAATTTTCTGATCCAGTGATATCGCCATTCAGAGTTCTAAGCAAGTTAGTCAACTCTTCGACATTTTGTTCGCCTCGATTCGTGCGCTAAGACTCTTCGCTACTTGTAAATATAACCCCAGGGGAGTTTGCGAACAGAGGCTAATTCCACACGTTAACTAAAAGGTAGACTGCGACAAGGTTAACACGGACAAGATGGCTTTAAATGAAATGAAATTTTGATACAGGCATTTTCAGTTTTTCTGGATTTGTTGTCAATATAGACATATTAAATGACAATATAAAAATTGTGAATCCCTTTTTAAGGGTTGTTGCACAAGCATTACAAAATTCGAATGTTTTGATCCTAAAATTCTGGAAAATTATTCCCCTCCTCATGCTTGTATTTCAAATAAAAGAAGTGGTTCTTGCTATACCGTATGTAAAAAATGAAAAAGTAAATCTGCTCTAAATAAAAATCTTTATTATAATTTTGATGTGTTCTTGCTAATTGATAAAGGGTGTATGTACTGAGTGCTGTTTTCTCATCCTCAACGTTGTTATAAAAAAACAAAACAATAAATTAATTCGACATATGATTTGGCAATTGTCTCTGCGCTTTTTTTTTTTTGCGTTATGTTTATATAAAAAATTAATGTAATTTGAACTAATCGTTATAAACGAGAGAGCAAGTCATCAAATTGCCGTTACATAATTGGTTGACTTCATCATTTAGTACTCCACTTTCGAATGAATGAAAAAAAATTTGTCGAGTGTCCATGCATAGACTTAAAATAAAGTCACTATTTTTAACCCTTTAAGAGTCAGCAGAGGCGGATGAAGAGTTCGAAATGACTCAAGTTTCCTTAATATTAGTGCCAATTTTTCCGATTTATCGCCGATTTTCTTACAAAATTTCCCGATTTATCCCCGATTATAAATTAAATTAGATAAACAAAGTTTGTGAAATCTTTACTCAACTTGTCGCGCATTCTTCGTGGTAATATAACTCAATTTTTGAGTTATAATTAAAATACCTCCAAAAACAAAATCTTTTGATTAGGGCGTGCCAAAAACAAAATGGTAGCAACAAAAATTAATTTGGCATTTAAAGAGATATAGCTAAAGAAGGGTCAAGCTAATTGACTTTAATTATCTATTAATAGCGTGCATAATGTATCATTAATTAATTTCTTTGATTTTAAAATACGTCAAAATTGTAATAAAAGGCTGTCCTTGTAAATTGATTTATTAAGTGACTATTTGTCTCTATGTGAACGTGTCAGTTATCTCTTTATTTATTTTTAAGAATTTTAGATGATTTCCTAATCAGATAAATTAACCTTGTGCAAAAAATTAAAAGTTTGAAGTTGGTTTCGCACGGATTTTTGTTTTTTTTACAAAATTCTCTCTCAGACATCTCGTTAAATGAAATTTTAATATTTTTACTTAACAGCTAATCTCGTTTTCGTGAGAAAGATTTTATTAAGGTATTGGAACAGGTGGCAGCCCCAAGCCCCTATTGTTTTTAGACAACATCTCGCTTTCTTTCAAACACATTAAGAGAAACATGCTAGGGGAAAACACAACAGAAAAGAAAAGAAAGCGAGTAGTAAAAACTCTCTGACAAGAAAAAGGAAAACCAAACTGTTTTCAGTTATTTTCCAGGCGCATGAAACATCAGCCTGATATTTAGATTAAATTTTTCATGCTGTGCTCTGAAAGAACAATCAAAAATAGGATCTGAAATGGTTAGCAAATAAATATTTTTTGCCAAGATTTATTTCCTTGAGTACAACAACTTTAACCTCTACCATATACTAGATATAATGTAAGCCACCCTGAACAAACATACATTTTTTAATTATTATTTTCAGTCCGAGTTTTTAAGTTATTCCTACCCCCGTATTATTTTGTGAATTTGACAGGAGTGCATTTTTTTTTTTACTGCTCCAAATCTGGATAGGTAAAGTTGGAAATGAATTATCACGGCAAAATTCCAGAATTTTTACCAGTCGTATTATCCAACGCGCCATGCCTTAGTGGTCTGTCTACGTTTCCAATGGTGGTAAGATGTATTGAGACTTCAATCCTTTTTTTTTTTGGATAACGACGCACAGGCTAGGCTCCTTTTTAGAGCTCATTTCACGTTGTATTGAGACTTCAATCCTTTTTTTTTTGGATAACGACACACAGGCTAGGTTCCTTTTTAGAGCTGATTTCACGTTTTCTTAACTTTTGCTTTTAAAATTCTACTTTTTATAATTTCGTTTACGTAGAAGTGATGCGTGTTATATTGTTGTTACATAACAAACAATTAAAATCCAATTAAAAACAACCCTTGACATGATTCTTGGGATTATAACGCGATGACGATATTTTTGTGATTACATCAGCTTGGATTAAACAAGGGGCGTAATTAGAAGGGTAGCAAACAAGAGAGAGAAAAAGGTTATTCAGAACACATCATGATCTGCAACAAATTCGAAAATGATATGAAAAGGATTTGGACCAAACACATCAAAGCTTCCCAGGAGCGAAACATCGTGAAAAACAGCTGGAGTAAACGTACCGTTCCTTCACTGCTTTCGTATTATTGATAGAAAAATGTAAGAGAACATTCTATTGGGTTCCATTTTTTTGGTGTTGTAAGCAGTATAATGTTTACTTGCCTAAACTTGTTGTTATTTCATGTAGATACTAAGCTACTAAGGCTACAAACGTGTATTTTCAATCATTTTTTTAATCATTTTATATCTTTAAACGAGAATATATTATAGAGAATATAGAACTAGGATCTGATTATACGTAGGGTACGTAGACTCGGTACTGGTTATTGTAGACAATACGACTTTAAACGTCTTTCATTGGTATGAGTCTTACATTTCGAAAAACATAATAGGATGCTTCAGCCTTAATTTTATGAGTTTTTACTGCATTTCTTCTAATAAATGCTGTATTTGAAACCGAACATTTGTAATAAACGCCGCCCCTTAATAAACGTCGCTCAATAACAAACACCGCCCACTATTATATGCTGCACTTGTAATAAACGCTGCCTTCTAATAAACGTTTTACGTGTTTTCTTTCTACAAATTCTTCTAATTACAAATATTTGCATGAATTTTGCTTGGTGTGTGTAGCAGTTGAATTCCTCGTTTAGACGTGTGACCACGGTGATGGTCGGAACAAAACGGTTTTATAACATCATGTTCACCTTAAATCGCGTGCAGTTCCATGTGCTGAATTGTTATCTTTTCAGTAATTGAATTGTTATCTAAATATGAAGGAACCGTTTGACTTTCTCTTCTATTCTTTTCGTCAGCCTCGATTGTGTGTGCCCCTCCCCCAGCCCTATAAAAATGCCCATACGAATTTTATATACTATTAATCGTCGTCGACAAGAAGGTGTAGCGTTGCAATATTATATATAGTTTTTCAGTGTATTTAAGATGCATGGTGAAATCATGGTTTTTCTGTTTATGCTTATGCTTACCTTTCAGAGAGGTTCTTCAGCTACAACGCCAGGTAAGAAAATGAAAATTATATTACGAGCAAACAGTGAAGATAGAAAGAATGAGAGGAAAATATCGAAAGAAAATCTTGATTATTTTTCCTCTTCTATCCAGATGTTTCAGCTATTTAGATCTTCCACTGCCAGAGTGAGGGAGAAAGTTCAGGAAAATTTTATCCCAGCATAAATCCTTTTTATAAGTAGCTTCAATAATGAATGGTAAGTAATTTTTTGTTCTTTGAAACTTGTAAAACTAACTTATCAGTATAAAAACTCAAAACAAAAACATTTTTTCACAACATTTCAAGCCACTAATATTTTTTGCCGAATAATAATTTTTAGTCAAATTTCTTTCTATCCGAACCACTTTTTTGGTTCTTTTTTGAGTTTGACTAATGTCCATTGTAATTGTCTTTTGTTAATTTTATTAAAAAATGAAATGTCAAAATTTACTAAATTATGACATGTTGTGCCGAACTTTTTATTACTTATAAGGTATGTTTTAAGTGAAAAAGCAATCTTCTAGATGTGCAAAGTTTTAGATTCAAACCTCCAAAAGTTCTCCTTGTTAAATTATTGAGACGCCATTGTCAGAATAATGAAATATATCACGTTTGAAGTTTGATAGTCGATCAGTAATAAAAGTGAGATTTTGGGGACCTAAATAATCTGGCGACTCCAAATTTCACTTGGTAAACCAGATCTGCAAATCAGGTAGATCAAACATGAAAGAATTTTATTCATTCTTCAAAGTGCTCAAAGCCGCCTATAATCTAGCTGTATCTCAACTTTTTTGAATATAATGAATTTTCTATTTGTTGGTGCTTAAGTTCCCATTTACAATTTCTTTAGTTTTATAATTGGTAAATAAGGATCGAAGATATATATATATATATTTATTACGAATGATTCAAAACTGTAACTTACATATTTATCTTTTTGCCAGCCATTTGTGAAAGTGGTAATAAAACAGAGAACATAGAAATTGCTCTTGCGATCGATGTTTCGGCAAGTATCAACAGTGAACAGTTTGTCAAAATGATCACGTTCACAAAGTCCATCATCAACAAAATCGGCGTCAGCGCGAACGGGAACCATATGGGAGTCGTTAGCTTCGCTACTGTTGCCAAGAAAGAGATATTCTGTGACCAGCACAACTCAACATCTTCGCTGATCGTTGCTGTTAATGGTTTACAGCAGTACCAGAAATTCACCAACATCCAATACGCGTTGCAATACTCTTACGAGATTCTCCAGGAACGTGGATGCGGCACAAGGCCTAACGTAAATAGAATCATAATTTTGATGACCGACGGTCAAGCAAATCGTGGCGATAGCCCAACGGCTCATTTCAAAGTTGCAGATATGATTAGAAAAAACAACGTAGAAATCTTTGCTGTGGGTATTGGAAACTCAGTAAAAATTCCAGATTTAGAGAAAATTACTGAGAAAAAAGCAAACACCATCAAAGCTGACAACTTCTCTGATCTCCTTGGCGATGGTGTTCTTAATAAACTCAAATTTATCCCCTGTCCATCAGAAAAAACCACAACGACTACTACGACCACACCACCTACAACCACAACGACTACTACGACCACACCACCAACAACCACAACGACTACTACGACCACGCCACCAACAACCACAACGACTACTACGACCACACCACCAACAACCACAAAACCTACTACGACCACGCCACCAACAACCACAACGACAACTACGACCACGCCACCACCACCACCAACAACAAAAACCACAACAACAACTACAATCAAACTTCCAACGACCCCTAAACCAGGTAGAAAAAACAGCTTTTTATACTTTACGCTTTCTGTTAATACTGTCATTTTTAATACATAGAAAACTCTACTTCATGAAATGTTGAGAAACTTTATAATAAATAATGGACGTAGATGCGCAGTGTGTAAAAGTACTAAGCAAATCTTTACTTGGGTATGTTACTCGTCTGTTAGCTCAATCACTAGAGACTCACCTTATTTTGTTAATCAGTTCTGGGTTTGTAGACGGATGGTAACATCTGCGAAGGAGAAATTTCCTCACCTTTGTGTATCGATCTCCTCCATCTAGTAGTTACGAAAGGAGTATGGACTCCCTTTGCCTTCCTTGCCGCAAGCTTGACATCGATGCTATCCTTTCCCGTATTATCTAGTTGCATATTTACAGTGATTGGAACTTTTAGCGATGTTAACAGAGTTAAATTACGCACGTGGCTATATTGTAGTATAATTCTTTAATATAATTTTAGAACTTTGCAATTGTGATATCAACAAAGAGATATTCCCTTGTATGAAGTGGACGAAACATGAAATTGTTGAGAGATTCGATGGTAAATGTTCACTTTTTGTTACGATATATCATGTCCACTTCTGTAGGACCTTTTGGACCCCTTTTGAATGTTTGACCACAAAGGTCGATGATTCAGGCTCTTAAAACAATGAGCTCAATTTCTTTCGCTACTTTAACCATCATTATAAAAGTAACACACACACATATAAACAGACAAATATATATATCGACACGGTTCTATACGATTCGAGGACTCGAGATATTTTCGTTAGTACTCAATACACCAATGTTAATCGAATGCTCTTTCTAATTAAGGTGATTGTATCGAAGACAAGTTAAATGCCGCTATTGTTTATTTGAACGCTCGTTTAATGAACATCACACAATTGATGCATAAGTTCAAAGCGTGTAAAGAGAGCCTAGCGACAGAGATGACGATGAGCAACGGAAGCATGAACTATGTAGAACAGGTCTTACCAAGTTACGAGCAATGCGTCATCAATCTTGATTGCAGGCTGGCAGAGTGGAAGTCACGTTTGGAAATGAAAATAGTTATAATTCAGAAGGAATTGAAAATACAACGCGAAGGGTGGTGGACAGGAAGCATCGGTAGGTACATCTGGTTTATTTTTATTCAGTGTGTGTGGGGGTTTATTTTTATTTTGTATTGGTGTGTGTTTGTCACCTAATTCGTATTCTCCCATACGTTCTTTTCAAGGTCAAGTATTTTTTTCATCATGTATAAAATCAGAAATTCACCACAAACAGGATGTCTACGAAAAACTCTGAGGTTAATTGCTTTACATCTTGTCAAATATCGTTTTATTATGAAATGATTTTTTACATCAGTGGATAGGAAGTTTCATAATCTTTCGTAACCATTTATTAAAAGTCATTAACCCTTTGCCAATCCCGAACATACTCGGGATCTGGGGTCAAAAATACCGTGTCTGCTTCTAGGAGCCGTAAGTTTTGACCACTTCAAAATCAAGGTCAATGATTGAGGCCCATATAAAAGAGGATTAAATTCCCTATCGAATGGTTCCAAATACGTTCGGTTTGGACAAACACAGCAACTTTTAGTGCAATTTGAAAATGGAAGTTACTGCTCAATTTTCAATCTCAAATTGAACACTTTTTCAAAAAGGGCTGGCACTTAAAGGATTAAACAATGTTTAATAAATGCGCCTGTGAAATTTTCTATATATTGATATAAAAATCATTATTTCATAATAAAAACGATATAACAAGTTACATGCAGCATTTCCCCAAAACACCCTATTAGAAATGTGTAACCGACCCCTTATACAACCCTAGTACAAATGTATAACTCATAGAACACCACAGGCATTTTATGATCCTCTTTTGAAAACACTGTGTACAGAGGAGAAGAAAGTCGCGGGTTTGACGACGGTTCTCTTTGTAGTGGTTGTCTTTATGTTCCTTGCTGTGACGCGCGTCATGTCGTCTCACAACTATTAATCGATTTTTTGCATGACCGTTTGTTTATGATGAGGTCACAGGGACATCAATTGTCCTAAATCAATTGAATAGATGTGATATGCTCCTTGTATAATTGCTTAAAGAGTTAATTGTTTTTCGTTTTTATACCACACTCTTTGTGTGCGTAGAAGAGCAAGTTCTCCAAAAAGCGTTTCTGTTGAGAAACACTAATAGTATTTCTTTTTTTTACTCTCCTTCGTAGATGTTACCTATCTTCTATATTCGCCTCTGGGAGATAGATTAATGCGGGTATGATAGAATGTATAAAATGTTTGGGGGTAGAAAATCAGGACAAAAAAAAAATTAGCTCGAAGCTCGAATCCCTTTAGGATTCTAGTTGATGTGGAAACCAACTAGATTTGTTAGCACTGCAATTTTAATCCAAAAAAAGTGCAACTCTCTTCCTCTTAAACGAATTGGTACCCAGACAAACTTTAGACTACTTTCCCACTAACGTAACCACATGAAAACCGTATGGGATAATCATTATGAACATCCCGGAGATGTTTCCTCTCTGCTTGGCTTTCATACCGGACAGCTGTTAAGACGAGACAAAATCTTTGAAATTTCTAACTAACTAATACTTTTAGATTACAATATTGAATGGTAAAAGTTGAACCCCTAGATTTGCTTAAAACTGGGCTCTTTAGTGTTAGTTTTGCGAATTTCATTAGAGACATTTATGACGTATATGGCAAAAAAGGGTTTACACTATATCGCATAGATTTTCATGTCGGCATAACAAGAACACGATCTTGGTTGTAGTGAAACTTTTGAATTACACTTGGAAGTTCATCTATTTTTTATATACATTTTTCTTTTCATTTTTCTTATAGTGAACCTCCACAACTGGTAAACACAATCTGAAGTGAAAAGAAGAAGTGAAAAGAAGAAACAATAAAGCCTGTCATTGAAGATTTAGTATTAATATCATAATATTGATATGCAAATTTTAGGATAGCTATTATACTTATTTTCTTAAATTTCTCTCTTTTTATTTCTGCTCTTATTCTTAATCTATACATAATTGAGAGGTTAGATCCAGGAATTTATGATTGACTAAGTTTACTTTGATTTGTACCATTTTTGGGAGAAAAGCGAAATGTCTTCGATAAGCTAAGATACTCTCCCTTGTAGAATCAATGAAATTAGCAAAGAAGTGTTCTTGCTAGCTATTTTTCTTTTTTTCTTTTATGCTTTTCAATCATACTATAACCTAAATACGTGGTTTAACTCGTTTTGTAATAACTTTTCGAAACAACCGATACAAATAAGTGTTTGTTAAAATGTATACATTTTTTTTAATAAATGTCTATAATATAACAAAAAAAAAAAGTCAAAAGTTTCATCTAATAACATGTTAGTAATTTATATTTTTCCTCCCTGTCAAAACTTGATAAATTTTTATCATTATCTTAAAAAAATTATCATGCTATTTTTTTTTTTTAATATTCAACATATCAAAAAAAACTCTATCGTAGAAAACGCAACTACAAAATATTTCTTTCTGAAAATGTTTTCTACATTTAAAGTTTTGAACTAGCAAGCTATCCCTCCCTATTTCACTTCAAAATTTTACTAGGTCCTTTTCTACCTGTAAAAATAACAGACAGAGTTAAAAAAGCTGCACTCTACGATATAAATCGCAAGCTAGATTTCACAATAATATGACCGCTTTTCGAAATAAAAGGAAAAATAAAACAAAAAAAGAAGAATGGCGGGCTTAAGATTCTCGCTAAATAACAAGCCAATACGAAATTTAACTACAATGTTTTTTTAGTTGAATCTAAAATAAGACCTACATTGCTTGCCAATTTCGGTGTCAGCCAGATTTACGATACGTCTATAATACCAACGAAAAGTTTATAAAAAAGTGAAAAATATCTAAAATTTTACATACCTCTTGAAGGGTGGTTTAAAACAAATTTCGAAACATTAGAATAATTTTATTTTGTTTTTCTATAAACTAACCCTGTATAAATAAAGGTATAAATAAAACACACTTCCTAAACAGCAATTTTCGGTCTTTTTAGGGGACCGGCTATGATCATTTCAAAACGTAAATCGTATAAAAAGATCACACAAAATAATACAGGAATCAAAAATATTTTATATCATAATATTATTTCAACCGCTATTTCAGGATACCTTAAGTACCCATTTTTGAAAATAAAGTGCCTAAACTACCCACTTTGTTCGCAAGAGTTGCAAGATTCTTTGCGGCTTCCGTACCTCTGTGTAAAAGCTTTTTTTGCAAAGAATTCATTGTTTACGTTTTGATTTATAGGTTGTAAAAAATCCATACATCATGACAAAATGTTTTACCGTCGATTTACTAAATGTTTGAACAATTTATTTATTTTGAAAAAAAAAAGAAGCAAAATAAGGTGTTGGCTCAAAATTAGAAAATCTCATTTACTCTTGTTTTATTTCCATTTTGTTTCCAACCGGATATCGGATAAAAAATCGGGAAATTGATTAATCATGAAATTTCATATCTTTATATAAGGTACACTACGGTGTGTCGGCCGAATAGTAAATGTTTGAACTTTTTTTTGCCTGATATTAATTAAATAGTAATAAATGGTATTAATTAATTAAATGGTAATACATGTGCGATTTTACTCTTTTTTCGTCTGATAATCATAATTGGCAATAAAACTTTTACAAACGTTCATATTTGCATTAGTTTTCTTTCTGCGACGCGATAAAGAGGCAACGATAGATAAGTTTTTCCA
The DNA here is from genome assembly GCA_031834005.1 of Dendronotus venustus. Classification (NCBI taxonomy): domain Eukaryota; kingdom Metazoa; phylum Mollusca; class Gastropoda; order Nudibranchia; family Dendronotidae; genus Dendronotus; species Dendronotus venustus. The sequence goes on from JAUEKX010403986.1 coordinate 22,228, forward strand.
GATACCCTTTCCCTTTCGAATCTGAACTAACTGCTAGAACTTGCGCAACACCGATGCTACCAGAAATTAAGAAAATTGGTTAGATTAAATAAGATATCTTGAACGAGTCTTTTATCATACAATACTGGGAATACATTCAGCAACTTTTAAACTGTCCCGTTCTTTTAAAAAAAAACTTTACTTTTGTTGCCAAAAACACATGTTCTAATCCATTGCGCTTCCGTGCTGATTTGACACACTTGAGTAATTAACGAGAGTACTATAATTGCAATCCCTTGCATTTTCATCACAATGTATGATTATATGATGAACGAAAAGTTCCATAAACAATTTAGTAGTTCTCGGAATATTTTGTTCTGCTGAAGAAATGCACAAACCAGTCAGAGGCGGGTCCAGAGTCCGTCAAACATCTCTGGAGGAGAGTAAAAAAAGTAGTTTTCCTTGAAAAAATCTTTAAAATAATTGATTTCCAGCTCTCCTTCTCTGGTGTTTAATGAACTCTAGATCCGCCTCTGCTAATTTTTTTGTATTACCGAAACCTTATACATTTGAGGCACAAGAGGTTTCAGGACAGATTGCAGTGTTTTTAGTGCTCATATTATTCATTCCACCTACTATAACATCTTAAATAAAAAAAAAATCAGAAATTAGTTAGTAGCTATACTAAGAAAACTGGTGGGAACCACATGGGAAACCAACAGAAACCAAGAATTGCTGCAAGGATCGAAATTAAAGTCTCATAGCTTATTTGTGATATGGCTAGAGAATTGTAGCTACTTATCTCATTTAATATGATTGTTGTTGTGCATTTTCAATTATTGGCCTTTAGATAAAAAAAAGTTGGCAGTGTCAATAAACTTGAAAATGCTTATAAACATTTAAAATCTTAGGACCAAATTCCATGGAAGTTGGTACTGGAATATATTAGATATGTTTTGTTGTAGCTAGTGCTTTATTTCGAACACTTATTTAAATGAACCTATCGGATTACTTTCTCATATAACACTTTTCTCTGCTGCCATTTTGAAAAGTAAATTTTAAGTTTTGTCAATATAAACATTGCGTTCTTGTCTCAGTACTGTCAAAATAACACGATAACAAAATGAGACGTAAGATAAGTTATGAACGATTGGGAAGAAAATTATAATGTTTTACCAATTCTTCGACACCTTAGATTGTAACTTCATAAAGTCCAAATTCTGCAATTTTTATATCGAATAAAGAGCTATATATAACAATATTGTTTGTCCTACCCTGATCACGTTGCTAATTGTCGCAACATATCATCCAGTATCAAGTGCTTCAGTAGAGAAAATGTGAAGAGGTGCTTTTAAAAAGTGAGCATAGCATAAGCATATTTTAGAGATCTTGAGTTTCCTCTGTTTTTATTTATTTGATAATAACGCTCTTGCTTACAAATAAAATTCCTTCGGGTATTAAAGTAGGAAGATTGCACAGAATTAGCTGGATTTTGAATTAAATACTTAATAAGTGAAGCTAGTATATAATTTATAACCGCCTCCATCATCTTATACTCCCCATGTCGCAGACATGTAAGGACACTCGGAAGATAGATATTAAAATAAATAAGAAAAGTAGAAATTGATTGCGTCATAATAGAAGGAAGGAGCCGGTCAATTAGTAACATCGTAATTTCTAATCCCTTCTCGTGGCATCGAGTTGATAATTAGACTGAAGAGTAATTAATAACTCGATGTTGTGAAACGAATTAGTAATTAGTAAGTAAGTAACAGGAAACACACGTGCGTGTGACTCCCTTCTCCCAATTGTGCGCTTCTTCCATTATAGGTGGATGTGGACAATAAATATCAACAAGAATTCTACACAATATCGATGTACAATACAACCTTGCATCCTGTCTCTACATGAATCATGCATAATTTTCTCGTTGCGGGATACAACAAACTGGTACGTCCACATTTTGTATAGTAAACAAAATAAGAGATGACTTCGCCCGACAAAAACATCCTTTTTTGAAGCAAATTGTCTTTTTTTTTTAAATGATCTCTCTTTGTTTTTCTTTTTATTATTTCAGTTCTCTTTCTTATGATTCACCCGGTGATGCGACCTTTTTCTTCATTGTCTTCCTTTGCAATGTACAGTTTCTATGTCCTGCATTTTTGACACCAAGTCGCAAACAGTGATGTTAGGTAGCAAAGCATAGTATAAAAGCACGCTGTATTACTTAGGTAGTTATTCGTGAATAGATCAAACTACTGTAAAGACAGTGAAGTGAAGAAGATAAGACACAACAACATGAGATTCTTAGTGATAGGAGTCGTTGCAGTTCTAGCTGCGTTTTCATGTAAGTTTGGAGTGTGGTTTATTTTACCTTATTTGTCATCTAAACCCGCATTCAAATATTTTATCCTTATGTTTATTTTTGATTTATTTCGTTTAATCAACGCATTCGGAATATTAATTAACTTACTTTGTACAAAGTTACACATCACCATTGATTAGAATAGTAAGCTAGAATCACAGATATCCAGATATAATTATTGATCCTTTTTATCTTTTTTATAGATGCAGAAGAGAAATGCCAATCTGAAGTTGTAGTTGCTTTAGATTTATCTGAAACAATCTCCAGTAATGACTTCATGTACATTAAAAACTTTGTCAAGAACGTTGGTACCCACTTGGCAAAGAATGACAAAAACCGCGTCGGCGTTGCATCTTTTGCTGATCAAGCGAAACGTGAAATCAGTTGCACAAAGGGCTCCATTAATTACGAGGAATTCTCATCGGAAGTTGAGAAGATAAAAAGATACGGACGATACACTAACCTCGAAGCTGGATTGAGTGTGGCCGCTGAAATGTTAGATGAACCAGGATGTGACCTCAGCCGACCAGGACGTCATATCATTCTGTTGGTATCGGATGGAAACGGAAATTCTGGTAAGAGACTTTCAGATATCATAGAGTTGACTAACATGCTTCGTGAAAAGGGAGTACAAATCTTCTCCATTGGAATCCAAAACGATCACTATAACGAAAACAATCTCAAAGAAACTTCCGGAGGTCTTGAATACGTTTATGCAGTAGACGGATTCGAAAGCCTTAAGGATATTGAATTTGATCAGATTATGAAAAAGATATCTTGCACACCCAAAACAAAACCAAAAGCCCCAGTAACCACAACTCAACCCCCAACAACCACAACTGAACCCCCAACAACCACAACAGAACCCCCAACAACCACAACAGAAGCCCCAACAACCACAACAGAACCCCCAACAACCACAACAGAACTCCCAACAACCACAACAGAAGCCCCAACAACCACAACAGAAGCCCCAACAACCACAACAGAACTCCCAACAACAACAACTGCAGTTCCTACAACAACCACAACTGAAATTCCAACAACAACTGACATACCAACAAGTACTACTACCACTGAAAAGATGGTAAAACCACAAGGTAATTATTTTATTTTATTATTACATTACTGCTAAATTGTTTTGATTCCTTGAGCATTTAATATGTATAATTTATTTACATTTTTATTGAAATAAAAAATGTTGTTATTCTTTTATTATACAGAAAAACTTTGCTCCTGTGTCATTGAAGATGCCTTTTTGCCATGTTTAAGTTGGACAAAAGCCGATATTTTGTCGAATTTTGAAGGTATGCATAATGATATAGTCTTTGTTTTTGCTTTAAAAGGTTTTTCTTTTAAAGAATCACCAACAATGAATTCTTAAAGGTAATTATATTTTTAGGATGAGCATTAATATGTTCATATCTGATCTTCTAAATGTACAAAATAACTAAATGAAAACATTAAATTCTAGGTAAATGCGTTGCCGATAAAATGAAAGCTGCCCTCGTTTACATCAACAAACGAGCAATGATGATCATTGGCAAACTATTGGAATTCAGACAATGTCAAAAGCAGATCCAAGACAGAATCATTATCACCTCCATTGATGAGTTCGGATACAAATTGCCGGACACACCAATCATCGACAAATCAAAAACTCTTCAATCTCTCTTCTTGAGAGAGGCTCATTGCGAATTTAACATTCGTGGACGATTGATGAAGTGGAAGATTCAGATGGCAACAGTCAAACAAATGATTGAGCACGAAATCCTCTTCCAACAAGAAGGATTTGCTAGCCCATTTGACTGTAAGTGATTTTACTTCTCTATTACATTATCAATTTAATAGCTAATATAATTTGTAGATTTTTGGTCAAAATAATAATAATTTAGGGAAGTTGATATCCTTGACTTGTTTGACAGTAAACAGATGCAGGCCAAGAAGGTAGACATACAAATGTGCAGCAGCTTAAAAAGATAGCTGACTTTTCATTCTCCTTCACAGATGTTACCATCCTTTAAATCTGGATCTTGGTGGATCAGTACGATTAAATCATTTTCAATTGTTATATTGTTTTAGCTGTTGCTGTTGGCTCTTCAGGCACTGGAGCTCACCTCAAGACAATGATGATGAACAAAAAGAAATAAGCACCTAACCTACAAATCAACAGACAAAACGAAAGCAAAAAAAAAAAAAAAATGAAAATTTCATTGTATTTTTGTGTGGAAATCGCACATGTAGCATCATCAATTAGCTGCTATGTACTGTTTGTTATTTATAATTTATATTCTAAATTATTATTATTATTATTTAAAGAAACTTGTCATCGTGTATCTACGATAGAAATAAAAGACCTGAATATAAAAAAAACTATATTATTTATTATTTTCTTACATAATGACTGGAGCAAGTGGATTTTTATGATGTTGAAATTATGCCCTCTTTCCTTAATTCTTTGAAAAATAACAATTTATTTATAAGTTTGATAAAAAAAAGACAATACAATTTCAAAGTTTTTGAGAAAATTATTCTTATACAAAAAAATTGAAATTTTTGCAATAAAATAACAAATAAAACGTAGAAATTTTCGTGAATTTTAATTTCCTGAAATGAAAAATTCCAAAAATTCAATAGAAATGGAAAAGACTAAAATTGTGTTTTTTTTTTCAAGAATGGTCCTAATATGATTGCGTAATTCTAAGCTTATTTTCGTTTCACGTTTTCGTTTTCGTTCACGAAGATCACCATAGAGAAATACAAAGTGAAAATTTCCCTCAAAAATTAGAAGAAGAACGTAAGATAATTAACCAAATAACTAGCAGAAGATTATAAGCCATATATAAATTTGGAATCATTATCATTTATAGCAAAAAAAAAATGTTTACATGCAAAAGTATTAAAAGTTATAAATTAAGCATCCTAAATCAGCCCATACTCAATAACAAGTAGCTCATCCTAGAACTGAAATTTATTAATATTGTGGTTCCAAATTGCTTTTACAATTTTTTTTTATGTTCCATTTTACCATCTTTCGCATCATGACAATGGCGTCCAGGACCTAAATAAAAAACGTATTTTAAAAAGTGTAAATCAACAGTATGTCATTTTCTTAAATGGAAAATCTCGTAGAAAATCTCATTCTATAATTACATAGTTCATCTGCTATATTTAAAATTCAGTACAATTAGCATCTTCTTAAATTCTTACTTCTAATAATTATCTATTAATTATCAAGTACAAATATATAATGTTTATATCAAACCAATAATGTGATGTGATGATATGTACATATAAAGGGAGAGGGGAGTGTTATTAAAAGTTTTGATCTTACAAATACTTTAAAATGTGAAGATTGTTGTTCTCAACCCATAACCATAATGGTTAAAGGACAATATAATTTGACTATCCGGGAGGCCCGACGTCACTCGCCGGGCTAAAGCCCGAGCCTTTTGTGGTAATGGTTATGTGCACCACATAACAGGTTTGTAAATTTTGATGACATCATAGATCAATAACCATGCATGTATCCAAATACTTTGTACTTTGTACTTTGTAAATTATGTTGACCTGTGTTCAAAATACAGAAACTATAAGCAAAATATCGCTTGCTTTGATTTATGATTTACTTTCAAGTATTGGATAAATTTCTACTACTGTTTCTAATAAGTAAACAAAATTGAAAAAACTAAAAGCATAAAATAAACATGTAAGAACAGTACAAATTTGAAAAAGTACTTAACAAATTATGTTAATCACCCTAAGAATTTACTTATTTCGGTAGATATTTAAACATTAAAGATAATTGCATTGAAAAACCACTGTACTAATTATCCATAATTGGTAATAAAAACTGAAAGCGACACTAACTGACATCACCACACCATTGAGCTCAGAATAGAAATGTATTTGTTAATCATTATTATCTGCAAATTTAACCTGTGAAAAAAATATATATACATACGATCACACACGTCACGTACGTTCTCCAAAACAAACTGGCCTTTTTTTCTTTAATATATTTCTTCGCGCTCAAAATCAGGATGGTGAAAGTCAAACTTTCTCTTGAAACTCTAAGTTACAGCTATACTACATGTAATAACCAATCCAATATAATATCATTAATACTTACAGCCTTTAGTTGGAGCACGTTTGCACGTTTTCAAATTACGATCAGGAACCGTACCAGCAGCACAGCGAGTGCATTGAGGAGGATGTCCTTGAGCACACTGGACAATGAAGTTTGGTTTAAAGATACGAGAAATTCTCAAACGAATTCTACGACTTTTACAGAGAAAGCTAGGACCTAAATATAAAAGAATTATTGTTTTGTAAATGTTTGTTTTAATCAATAAAGTCATACATGGTACACACGAGCATTGAGCAGTGTTTCCAAGACGATGTCTGTTTTTATATGTTGTTATTTTAAAGTGAGAAATGTTTTTTAATTTGTTCTTGTGAGATGCATGGAGTTTATTCGAATAATGAATTGCTCAAGCCCTTTCTTGAAACTCCATGATCCATCAATTATAAGTATAATAACTGATATAGTATTTAACATCATAAACACTTACAGCCTTTAGTTGGAGCACGTTTACACGTTTTCAAATTACGATCAGGAACCGTACCATGAGCACAGCGAGTGCATTGAGGAGGATGTCCTTGAGCACACTGCACAATGAAGTTTGGTTTAAAGGTACGAGAAAACTTTAAACGAATTCTACGACTTTTACAGAGGAACCTAGGACCTAAATGAAGAAAAATATTGTATCGTAAATGTAAGTTGTAATTAATAAAGTGACAATGTAGATATGGGGTGTGTTTTCAAAATGGCGTCTTGGTAGGGAAGTTGTTCTATTTTGTCGTTGTTGTTAAGTGAGAACTGATTTTTTATTCGTTCTTGTGATATATTTGGAGTATAGTTGAACAATAAATCCCTCAGTTTTTCTCTTGAAACTCTAAGTTATAACTATACTAAGAATAATAACCAATTCAGTAAAATTACCATTAATACTTACAGCCTTTAGTTGGAGCACGTATACATGTTTCCAAATTACGATCAGGAACCATACCATGAGCACAGCGAGTGCATTGAGGAGGATGTCCTTGAGCACACTGGACAAAAAAGTTTGGTTTAAAGATTTGGAAGACTTTTAAACGAATTCTACGACTTTCACAGAGAAAGCTAGGACCTAAATGAAAGAAATATTGTATTGTAAATGTAAAATTCTCACTAAAATTTAAAGAAAGGATTGATAAATTGATATTAATGAAATTACTTACAGCTTTGAGGACCAACAATACACTCGCTGTAGGCTGAAAAAAGAAAACAATCAAATGATATACTTTATCAACAAATCATTCAAACAAAGTACTAACGGTTGTATTTTGTGGTACCTTTTGGAAAAGCAAACAAAAATATTCAATTTCCAAGCGACGCTAAAAGACGCTATCTGTGAAACATATCTGTTACCCGTTGGATGATATACAGAGAGACCCCTATAAAATCAGAACGTGTAATTGAAAGTTTTGTGTTGTGCTAGAACACAAAATTCAAATACGCATTAGAATTTTATATCACTTTGTAGACGTTTTTACCTCTAGTAATTCTACCAATGTCTATGAATAAACCACGTCACACATGGCGATATTATTACGATATTAATATTTTCGACTTAAAATGGTCTTTTAAAAAACACGATGAACAGAGGTTATCTAGAGGGTCGGCAAACACATGTGTGGGAGAGCAAACACGTAATTATGTCTACGAAACACTGTAAGATTGTCTTCCGAAGAAGGAGAGTCTCCTTCGCAGATGTTGCCGATACTTCAGAACAGCCGGCACAACCAAATCTAATTACTTAAAAGTTGAAAGTGTAAGAAGTAATCTTTATATTTACCAGTGAATGCAATCACGAGGAAGATAGCAATAACCAAGTTATTCATTCTTGTAGGATTGTTATGTCTTGTTCTTCAGTCTTGGTTGAAGTGAATAGATCATTTTCTGTGGAGTTTTCCGAGTATTTATACCATATTTTAAGAGAAGTCGGAAAATATACCAGAAACTCAGTATTCAATTTTGTATGTGATTATGTAAGAATACTATGCATAAAGACTAAAAAACATCCTCAACTTTCTACAGGAAACCTTTGTATATTTTAATGTCAATATACAACAATAGGTTGTTGTTTCAAGTTTATACAAAAATAGTCATTTCAATAGCATTTACCAAACCGCTGTGATATTGCACGAGCGCGCAAAATGAAGAAGAAATATTTTGATCGCAGTCGTAATATTTTAAATAGTTCCTGTTGGAGAAATTTATGTTAAAACGAGTTGTTTTTTTTCTCAGAAATATTGAGAGGGGCTTTGATGCAATGTGTTTGTGAAATAACACATTTTGAAAATTATGTTTGACAATGTTTGATGCCAAAAACAAATTGACTCTAGTACTGAAAGACATGCGAATGATGAGGGAAAATATGGGAGCTTATGATGATTAAATGAGAATGAATCACAAGAAGAAAACTATGGATAAAAATGAAAAAGCGAAACTTTTTTATCGCTTGATGGATTATTACTTAGGGTACATAGATTTAAAAGTAAGCGTTGGTTGCTACATTTTTTTAACAATGTAAAAAAGAAAATTGTAAGCGAACACTCCCTAACATATTTTCATCTTCGTAGCCCTTTTGAAATAAAATGAGAAACCAATATTTCGTGTTTTGTGCATTTCTTTAAAGCGTTTAGTTAAGTAAACGAAATAAAAAAAGTTAGAACAAGCTTTGCTCTTGATTTCATTACCCCAAAGAAAGGGGTTGGTTTGTCGAACTTACTGCAGGTTTGTTGAGCCAGCAAAGAAACAAGCAAAATAATAATCCTTATGGCGAAATAATATAAAAGTTAAAGGAAAACATAGGGAACTAAGCTTAGCTTATTTTATCAGGATTTGGTTAAATAAGTATGCTATTAAGCTCGCTATTTCATATCTCTGGTCTAAACAGAGCGTTGACATATTTATACCATAATCATTTTTCATCATAATGTATTACCTTGAACTTGCTTATATTTGTACCTAACACTTTATTACTCTATATGCCTTACATATACTGAGTGAAGTATCCAACTTTACATAATACTGAGTGAAGTATCCAATTTTACATTTACTGAGTGAAGTATCCAATTTTACATAATACTGAGTGAAGTATCCAATTTTACATAATACTGAGTGAAGTATCCAA
>JAUEKX010403987.1:5200-15994 GCA_031834005.1 Dendronotus venustus
AACTAATTTTGATACTAGTTTTACAAGTACATACTATGCTGCCTCTTTAAATGATTCACATATTTAAATTTTCCCTTGTCAAACATCATACAAAACATAACATTTAATAATATTATTAATAAGTAGTCAACACAAACAAGGTTAAGCTAGATGATTGTTGCAAAAAAGACAATTTTTAGTGTAATTGGGATTACTAAGAAAAAACTTACTGCACTATCTTTTATGACCAAACGTTTATGAGAAGTGAGTAAAGCTTCTAATGGTTTCACCACTCTCCTCAAGTAAGACTCTTAAATTAAAGAAAACAAATTCAACATTATATAATTGATAATAAAGAAATTATAAAACTGAATATATTCTTACGATACTCACAACTTCATTCCTATATTAAACATGTATGCATACTAATAAATCCATTTTCTTCCTTTTGGTTGTAGCCAAATTGCTATTACTAATTTTGTAAACTATTTACCATCTTTAGTATTATCATAAACCCATTGAGCATCTATCAAATCATGCATTGTCACTAATCCATCCTACAAAAAGATCAGAGATAATATTAATTTTTTTAACACATAGCATAAAAATTCATTAACTATATTTATAACTAGTATTTAACAGTATATCCTACATTTTCAGATTGAATTCCTGAACGCACTCTTCTTAACTCTTGCATGTGCCCTCCAACTCCAAGAATTAAACCAAGATGTACACATAGTGTTCTGACATAAGTACCAGCTTCACAAGACATCCAAAATACAGCTAAATATAAAGAAATATTAACTCAATTTCTTTGTCATACACAAAGCAATTGTTAAAGGGGTGAATGAAGGCATCAAAAAAGAAAAACAGCATAAAATCTTACCAAGATGTTTTTCATCATCATACTCCAGCAATTTACTCTCATAAATTGTACGGACACGTAACTGACGCTTTACAGCAGAAATCAAGGGCGGTCTTTGGAACAGAGCACCTGTCAGCATTTCAATTGCCTGTTAAAGATATTTAATTCAAGATATTAGCCAGATTAAATATATCGAAGACATTAATGTACCATGTATCAAAAACATTTTGTATAGAACTAAATATATTGAAACCAAAATTACAAGCAATTATTTTATATCCAAAGCTGATAATTATTTTCTGATAAAGATTGCAATTTAACCAACTTACCTGGGCCATTTTATCTTTTCCTTCAATGGCATTATGTAACCTTAAGATTCCAACATACTCTTTACCAGCTCCTTGTTGTGATTTAACAAGCCTTGTTGCACGTTCAATGCAAACAATCAGACATCCTGTAACTTTTGGATCTAAGGTCCCACTGTGACCAGTCTTTTGAACACGTAGAATTTTCTTTATCCAAGCAACAACCTCATGAGACGAAGGATTTGCAGGTTTATCAAGATTTATGAAACCTCCAGCTAAATAATCCTTTATCGACCTTTTCAAAGGGGCACTCCCACATGGGATGGGAGTGTAGTGTCCAGTTCTAACATTAAGACGATCATAGTTCTAAAAGACAAAATAAATATTATTGAAATCATTCCATTCGGCTACTAACAAATTTAAAACAAGGGTATGTTTTTGCAAGGGTATATAAAAGCACTTTATAAATGATACTTACTTTTAATAACAGTGGCCATTTTGAAGTATCCAATTTTGGAACAACATTTGTAGGCTTGATTATGTATTCGTCATCCTTTAATTAGAAGTAAATTTCTTGGTAAAGAAAAATATATTTATAAAACTAGCAGCTACAAAAACATTTGAAAATGAACAAAAAGAATGTTAAAGCCAATGCTACAATACTTACACCATTTGCAATTCCATCTGAAAAGATAGAGAAAAAACAATAAAATTATATTTTGAACGAACAAAGTTGTTCACATCAGATACTATGAATCTTATCTACATTGTACAGAATTGTACTTAACTTGACAGTTACAAATGTGGATCCAATAAAAGATTACAACATAAAAATAATAACTATTATTGGTGTTAGTTTTAGCTATTATAAATTGGCAATTGCAATATGGGAAATATTTGGAGTAGAATTTCTTAAATTTCTACTTTCTTGTATTTGTTCTTATGATGTAGTTGTTTTTCTAAAGTTCTTTATGAAAGAGCAGTTTTTAACAAACTTGATTTGTTAACTATATATATATATATATTAAAAATACTAATACCTTAGGACATAGAGGATAACAAAAACATAAATTTAAGATTGTTGAAAATATTGAATCTGTGTGTTTGTATCTACTATTGTGATTTTGTTTCTTTTATTTACACAGTTGAGAAGTAAAGGATTTATGCATGGTTTTTTTACCAATTAGAATACAGTTATTTTGGAGACTAGTGATAATGCATATCAAAGTTATAATACTAAATGGACTTACTTGTTTCTTTTTCTTGTTTGCTCTTCTTTTTTTCTAAAGTTAAAAAAATCTAAAGTCATTCAAAATGGAGGGGTATGAGACAGTTAGTGGAAATGAATAAATTCAATCTCACTCTTTTAAGAAAAACTTGAAATTGTTTTTTAGGAGAACCTTTGCTTTTCCCATTTAAAAGTATATACTACTTGTATACTTTTAATGATAATTGAAAGCAACAAAGGTCAAGTATTTCAGATGAATATTCTTAACGTAAAATATTCCCTTAGGTCAGATTGAGGTAAAACTTGATTGGCCAGCCTGTTCACTTTTCATAACAACTTCTTGTGACTAAAATAAAATCACTTTATCAGAATTAAGATATTTTGATCTGCTATTTTCATCAACAAACAAAAAGAGGCTCATAATTATTCCAAAAGCATAAAAACAGTAATGAAATAAGTCTATGATATATATGAGAATATATTTAGTTTTTTAAAGTTATCTTGCTTTCTTTCTGTTTTATCTTCTCAATTTTCTTTTTTGCAATTACTTATTCTCTCTTGACAATCTCTCATTTTTCGTCATCATTATGTTAATTTTAGGTTGAAAATGGTAAGTAGTCCAATTTTAATAAAATTTAGACTTTTTTAGTTCACTTTCAGCTGCCGTAAAGTTTACCTACTTTAAAAAATCAGTGGGTAAAATGCAGGCCTTTTTTCAGTGAAACTACTGCAAAACATGCCCTCGTAAATAAATCAAAATATACTAGCCATGTGACCAGTATAGTATGTATATATACACTACCTATTCTATAGTAATTCAAATTGAATACATTTATGCTTTCTTTCTTTCAATATTAAGGACTTAATGTGTAATTCTGCCTTACAATTGCTTGTAGCTCGCAATGGGTGTTACATTGCCTTGGAAACAAAATAGCATCCACAAACTGAAAAGGTCTATTCTTTCCAACTTTGAGAACATTTTTAGTACGATATTATAAGTACAAACTTCAAACTACAAAATAAAATATACTCAAATGGAAAAAAACTATTATAGGCCTATATACCTTGGGGGTAATATACTTATATATATATATATATATATATATATATACTAATTTTCTTAGTTACAAATTTTAGGACTTTGCAAAATTAGTTTTATAAAGCGCACATAATTCTCTATTATGCACTCTCCTTTCACTAATGAGCTTGCGAGGAAGGAAGGCAAAGCTGGAAATTAAATGTTCCTTCGTTGTAAAAGAAAAATTTACAAACATAATAACAAAACATTTACAATGAAAAAAAGAAGTTTAGACTTACTTTTAACGATTTCTAGGTCAGACATTCTCAGAATTTAGTCAGTCTTTAATGTAAATTTTTGCTGTGTTCAAGTCGCCAAAATTAAACCAGCTTTGATGTTGATTTTGGATGGAAATTTCACGTGCGAGGGTAGCACGTTTTTGATCAAAGATACGGATCCGAAAAATTTCGCTTGCGCTTGCTCCGCTTAACCTGGTACATATTTAAGGCCGGTTTCCCCACGAAAGAGATTGTTTTGTCTCTTATAATTACGCTCTTGCAAATTATTTCCCATGTAAACAGGGCCTTATCATTTTCGGTGGGTGGGTCTAAAATGACAAATTTAGCGTGACGTAATTATTGAATGTTCCCTATTAAAATAAGAGATACTTTTTTACAATAACTAAATTAATAAAAAACAAAAAACCTTGCTAAACAAAACTGCCTTGGTTAAAAATTACATTAAAAGCAATTTAAAAGCAAAGAAAATAACTGTTTCCAAGATTAACACATAAGATCAACCATATTATACATAATAACGATATTGACGAAATCCCTATAACAGGAACTACAACAAAATAAGTTGTTGAAATGTTGAAAAGCAAAAAAGTTTAACATACTAACTTGGTTCATGTGAATGTTATAGTGCGTTGTAACTAATTTTCATTATGTCTGTAAACTGAGCATGGGCGTTTTAGCTTAACTTTTTCTAAACAGCTAAAACAGCTCAAATTGGTCATAAAGAACATTACTACCTGTGCAAGATAATTTCATGGTAATAATAAGATTGGATTTAAATTTGATAACCTAAATTTTATGAAATATTTTGACGATTAATGATATCATAGATGCTGAATAAGCTCAACCTTTAATATGAAATACATCAGTAAGGATCATAACAATATATTTTTTATGACGTTTATATATTTGTTTAAAATGTAAATTCTTATCAATAATTGATATCTATATCAAATTTACAGATAATTAATATCTTGAGAGCTTAAATACAATTTGAAAATATTCTTTTAATAAAAATATAATAAATTGTTTGCGTAAAAATATTGTGAGTAATTATGATTATCTATCAAGAAATAAAGTTGAATAATTGAATTAAACATGAAAACATAAAATTAGTGTTGTGATAAAAAAATGTCTATGTTGTTAAATACGATGGTTATTAAAGATCGATTCTGTTTGATCGTTGTTTAATGCAATATTATAAAGACGATATTCATCAATGTAACCATGCATTTTCCATCCTGACATAAAGCCAAATGTGAGTGGTTTATCATTTCCAATGCTACCAGTTATAGAACTAATATCAGCAAAGTCGGCTTGTTTCTTTCCATTAATGTAAAGAAAAACTTTGTCAGCTTCTCTATCGAATACCACTGCATAGTTTGTCCACTTACCAAGAAGTTGAGAATGTGTGAAATCAGCATCAAATTCAATGAAGCTTTCGGCTTTGTTGTTTTTGTCATCACGAATGCAAATTTCAATTTTATTGCTTTCATGTCCTTCTCCAATTTGCCATCCTGGTGTTGATCCAGATTGACTTGGTAGGTAAGCACATCCTAAGCCTTGTCGAACTGGAAGAGTTGTCTTTGGATATGCCAGTCCAACGTTCTTCACCCAAGCTGTAAATGAAAAGCTGTTAGATCCAAAATCCATCACTGGATTATTTGGGACTGACACAATACCTTTTTCTTTTCCATCAAAATAGAGAGAACGTGAGAATTTTCCCGGTACTAAAGTCGCTAGCTTAACTTTACCATGCAATTCGTTTCCTGAATCGTCTACAATGTCACTTCCCACATTGCTATCCATCTTCCAATGTCCAACGAGATGATCTTTTAAAGTATTCTGAAAAGAAACATGTAAAACTTAAATAATTGTGTTCCCTTTTTTGTTAAATAGTTTGTTTGCCTCTACTGCTATAGTATAAAGGAAGAATTTAAGAATTTAAGATATAGAGAGAAAAGAAGATTATTATATAGATCGTTCGGTTCCACTTTCAATAACGTTAATCTCAGCTTTTGTTCAAAAGCGTTGGGAAGAAGACTAAAAATACTGTATTGAAACTAATTTTTATTATGGAGATGAAAATTATTATCAAAAGTACATACCTCTGTCGAGAGTGAATTCAATAGATCTTCGCATGTTATCGTGGAGATAAACACTAGAGCAGCAGAAAAAATTATTCTGAATTTCATTTTCAAGATCTTTGAAATTGTTTGGTGCGATTGTTTGCTGTCTTCGAATACAAGAATGATATACCTTTAACAAAAATGTTAGTTGTTCCTTTTATAGGATAAATTATGTTGACTGTGACTATTTTTGTAAATTGCTTTCGTCATAATTATAAATTAAAAATTAAATAAAACGATTACAAGTTGCTAAAAGAGACACAGGAAAGTGTAACAGGAAAGAAAAAGATTTTTTAAGCATTTTTATTCGCATCCAATATTATTATAAAACTTTCTTTCGCATATTAAGCGGTATTAAGCAATACATATCTGGTATGACGTATGAAATTATCCAATTACGTGGGATTAAGAAATAGTGCCTTATCAGCCACAAATGATTTGAGAATTTTGGAATTATTTTGAAAATTAACACAATCTCACAATAGATTACAACATGTCAGCAGAATGCTTTTATTCTAGAAAGCTTGAGGGTAAATATTGTATATAAAACAGAAATTGAAGGCAAGAGAACTACTACCAACCAACAACTAGTATCAAATGATATATTGAATTGCTATCGTGCAGTTTTGTAGGAGGAAAAGTTCAGAACTATTGAAAAACACAGTCTATACTTCAATATGCGTATAATTGCTGCAATCTGTAACAAACGAAACCATTTTAAAGCAGTACCAAGGATATATTCTCCTCACATTTTCTTTTCTTTTTTTAATTTATTTAGAAAATCTTTTTTATTTCGCCCTTCAGTTTCCCAAACCTCGTTTATCAAAGACTAACCATTTCGATAGTCAAGTTACCCGACACCGAATGTGTCTGCCATTTTTTTGAATCAGAAACAGCCGTATTCAATTTAAACCCAAGTATTAGCATTTATACACGATAAGAAATAGTACTTGCTCTGATTCATTTGAAAACATTGTATATTTTCTTTTTTAGTGATGTATGCGATATAGTGTATTTGCTTTTCATAAATCAGAAACTGTTACGGAATAAAAGCAGCACTAGCGATACAAAGCGGATAGTGCAACAACTAATAGCAAAACTAATGGTTTTTTTTTGATGATTTATGTAAATCTAAGTGACCAAATACAGACAAACGGCAATTAAAAAAAGATTGCATTTTAATTTAATTGCCGCCTTTAAGTAATGGAAGAACCTGTCCTTTTTGGAGAATCACTGACCTATTGTTTTTATTTATTTTGTTGTCCTTTTTTTTTTTTAAATTGAGTTATAAATATAAGACTATGGGAAACTCTTTCCTTCTAAGCAGAACTGTCAAGGAGAAAGAAATTTATTTTATGAGTACGCAATTGCTGAATTAGGTGAATGGGACCTACACTCCTGGTCCATATGAATAGATATTGTTTTTGTTTGTCTTTATTGTAGTTAAGGTTACAATTCAAACCCTCCTTTAATTTTGACTAACACTGTAGTATTAAGTATAAAGAAAAATGAATATGTATTTCAATCCAAAAGTATTCGACATTTTGACGTGTTCTTTGATAAGTATTTATTAGAATATTTTCAAAAATATTGGTCTCGTAACAATGTCGATGTTCCTTTGATTATGAGTAAACATAAAATGTCTTTCTATTTTCTTTGTAAAACAAGAAAGAACGTTTTGTAAGAATATTATGTGTTATTAGAGAAATATTTTCCAAAATTTTGTCTATTTCATATATATTTACATTTATTCTTTTTACAATTCAAACCTCCTGAAAAATTTCTAACTATTCTAATCCAAATAACTTTAATCCCGGAAAAAAAGAGCAGACGGTTGACAAAATAAACTGCTTCTATCTATGAACATTTAAAATTGATTGTTAATTAATTAAGTTAAAAAGATTAGAGAATAAAAACTGCTACATTTCGAAAGTAGCAACGAAAAGCAAACTAAGAAATTTTCGCAATTTGCATTTATATATGGAATTAATGCATTCATTCCAATCAGAGATGATTGTTCTATTGTCGTTGTACAAGAACAGCCGATAGAGGATTGCAATGTATCTGTGCAAAGCAGTAAGAATAGGTAATAATCAATTATATAATATGCTATGTAATTTACACTCAGGAGAGGTTTCTTTTCCAGTGGACCCAGTTTACGAGCAGCATGAGATAGTTCCCAGACGGCAAACATCAAGAACACCAAAAAATTAACCAAACATATTCAGCTGTACCTAACCAAAATAGTATTTCCAACCTCGAAGAACAGTTCCTTGACGTCGTTTATCTTGGAAATTCCTCACTGCAGTTTTATATCACAATAATACATTTGTGTGTTACCAAGAAAGAAAAAATGAATTTAACGAAAGTATCATTACTTTACAACTTGCATTCAATTTCACCTATCAATTACCATTCTATATTTTGGAAAGTTGTTGATAATATAAATAAGGATATATTTTTGATAATGTTTTGTTATACACGACCCAATGTATACATTAAACTCTATTTCTAGCGCCACCAAACTGTCTCTGATTTCACCGCATGGAAAGCCTGCAGCGTACACTTTCTTTCATGCAAATTAACTAAGCTTTATTTTAGATAGTAAAAGTACTAATTAAAAAAACTTCTTAATATTTAGTAGCGCGCCTACATCACTAAATCATCGGTTATTGCTAATTAAACTACATTCATAGTTTTGTTATTTTATTTATTTTTTTACTGAACTTACTCACTGAACGCAAGAAATGTTAGATCACATCAAACACCAAATTATTATTAATAATATTAAACTTTATACTATGTTATTGTTATTGTAATGTTTGGAATCTTAAAAAAAATTTTTTTTTTTCCATTTTTGACTAATAAAAACAAACCTATTTATTTCAGGTCTGCTGTATCGATAAAATTATATGTTCTTGAGATGGTAATTAAGAAAGGCTTTTCAAATGAGTAACAAGAGAGAGAAATTCGACAATAATCGATATTAAAAAACACACAAATGATCCTAAAAATATCCAACAAAGTATTGTTAGTTTTTTTAAGATCTTTGGTGGTATTAACGAGATTCACCTTGAGTATATGATATCACTTACATCTTAGCTTCTACCAAAACAGAACAATCAGTTAACAAAAAGTTATAATTACTATTTTCTCTGTTTGTTGGAAAATGTTGGTGTTAAAGGGAATCTTGATTTGTGTATGTAGATTCGTGTTGGACGGATTCTTCTACAAACTCTCACTCTTCTACAACGACGAACAGGTCGACATTGAAGTTTATATTGAGTTTGTTTGTAACCATACTTGTATACGTGAACTCGAACACGTTTACATTTTTTTGACGTACGACATCTCTTAACGTATCGGCATTTTTGACGGTAGTACCCTGGATCATTGACGTCTGAAATAAAAGATTGAATTTATATTGAGTGAAAAGCAGAATATGCAAGACAAAGTTGTTAGTACTAAAATAATCTTGAAGTGTGAAAGCCGGAAAGATATTGATACATAATTAGATAAATTTCCAAAGGGAAACGGTATGTTAAGGAATATAAAAAGATATAAGAATGAAATAACAATGGTTATGATAATGATATTCATAAATAATATTATTTTTAAATATTTTAACAAAATAGCTTTTCACACTTGCCTTCTTTGGTTCGGTTCAATTTCACAAAGTCAATTGTAAAGCCTTCGTAATACCAAGAAATTTGTACTGATCTACTTTAATCGATACTCCAAATGAAAATGCAATATGGGCTACACATACCTTCTTCGATTTCATCTTCTTTGTCATCTTCAATTTCTTTAACTTCATCTTCGTCTTCTGATGATAAGTCATTGATGACAAGATCATTTGTTTGGTCAACATCATTTTGTTTAAGAGCATCTGCGACATTTCTATTATTGGTTTTCTTTGTTTCGGCAGGTGTGTCTTCTTTTTTTGCCGGCTCAGTTGCCATTATAGCTATGACAAAACAATGTAATGAGCTTTAATGGATTACAGATATATTTTGGTCGAGGATTACTTTCCGCTATTTATGAAGGTAAAAATTATGCTTTAAGTTTTTAATACGAAAAAACATTTTTCTTTTTTAGATGCAATTTGTATACATCTCCACAAGCTCTAAGTCATGGTTTCATCAATTGTTAGATAAACCTGAACCAAATGATAACTGATCATAGTGGTAAACGAACCTTTTGTAAGGAGTAAAGAAGAAAAGCCAAACTCAGAAACAGATCTAGGCGGTCAGCAGTAACACTTGCAGGAGAGCAAAAAAAGAACTGTTGATTGAGAAGTACTGCATAATAATTGTAGTTTCACTCTCCTTTACAGATGTTTCTTCTCAAAAACAGCCTTTTAAATTAGAAATTCTCGTGGCTAGTCCACTGCCGGTCACAGTGGCGAGGATAGCCTCTCGCTGCTAATTACCATAGGTTTTCGTTGTAGGTGTTGCACAACGAAGGCAGGACTCTCATTAATAGCAGTCTGATAGAGACAATCCTCGGTAAATATTCGTAAATAAATAAACAAATAAATAAATAAATACCTTGAAGAAAGCAAACAGTCATTGCTATTATCAGAGCAACTTTCATTTTCGAGAATGATATGATGGAGAACTGTGTTTATTAGTCTTGTTATACAAATGTGATTGATAACATATTCATTCATCTTTGAGCTTTTATAGGAAATCACTTACTGATCTTTTACTTCATTATTCATATTAATTAATTCTTTAATACACGAGACAACAAGTGATTGTGCATTAGATAGAAAACAACCTGTTTCTAATTAATTCATCATGGTGTTGCTTGTTGTTGATTTTTAATTACCTATGTGTGATTTAAATTTAATTAACTCATTAAATGTCTAAATAATGTGAAGTTATAGGACTTTTTCGAATCGGGAGAGTTTTTTTAGGCAAAAAAATTATTTTCATCCATAAATTATGTTTTGTTTGCATCATAGAGTAT
>JAUEKX010404097.1:0-17933 GCA_031834005.1 Dendronotus venustus
CAATCCGACGATTTTAAACACAATCTCCAATAGGTTGCAATCGTGGATAATACTAATTAATATAAATAATAATGAAAATGATGTTTACACAGTTTCTCCAACTAAGTCACCACCTGTAACTGTTCTACTAGCAAACTGCGAGTAGGAGTCTGAGCTGACATGTACATTTTTACAAGAAGTTTTTATATAACATGTTTACACAGTTTCACCAACTAAGTCACCACCTGTAACTGTTCTACTGGCAAACTGCGAGTAGGAGTCTGAGCTGACATGTACATTTTTACAAGAAGTTTTTATATAACATGTTTTCTATCAACGCTTTTAAAATTATATTCTCCTAATGCGTTTCTTATAAAACATTTCAAATATTATTTGTAAAATTAATAAAAAAAAAAAAAATTTATACAGTAGACTCTCTGTAATTCGAATGCCCAAACGACCAAAAATTCATTCGAATTATACACGTATTTTTATATAAGAAACCTGTTTATAAGAAACCAACATGTAGTATGTTCAAAGATTAAGAAACTTTTTGAAACTTTCGACTATCAATTGTTGAAGAAAATGATATGAATCATGTTTTTGTGTATACAAGGTCATTGCTCTACACACCAATACTTAACTTTTGAACATTCTTTTAAAGCTTTTTTTAAGAAAAATTAAGAAACTAAATATAAGAACTTTTAGAACTAAAAACATCGTATTTTAGACTATAAATAAGAAACTAGGACCCAGGTTTCTTACAAAAAAAAAACGCGAAGAGAGTAATTACAAAGGAAACTGTAAAGAGAATAGGAAGCTTTTGAATTATAGAAGTTCGAAGTAGAACGATAGAATCTATTTGGAAATAATACACAGTGATTATCTCGATACATCCAGTTATTTTGTTTCGAGGTCCATATAAAGTCGTTTTAACGTCCAATACTGGCTGGGTAACGCTGAACTTACGTAATTGAAGCTACCGCTTTATAATTTCGAAATAGCAGACTCTCGATAACTCAAACATTTCAGTGAATCAAAAACATTTGTCAGCTCCTTGAATCTCTTAAACAAATCAAAAATCTTCAAAACTTGGAAATTTTTCGGTTCCTTGGATAAATTTCACTATAATTGAAATCTACAGATCGTACCCTTCCTAATCTCTTTGAACTAGAATTCGAAAGTTTTCGAGACAATAAGAACAGTTTCAAGGAACCAATCAACTCACTATGTCTAATGTACATCATTGTATGTTATTACAACATAAAAGTGACGTCCACTTGCGTTTCATGGTGAACATTAAGAAAAACAACAACGAAAATCTCTTGAAATGAAACAGCAGAAATACATCAGTGTAAGATATCTTTAGCATAACGCGTGTAAATCAAACTGATCACTACGCCATAAACAGCGCCCAACACCGCCAGCAAATAAAAACGCCCGTACTTATACAGAATCAAGGATATGGAGAGCAAGAAGACGTGGCCGAACGCGAACACGCGTATGAGCTCGTCTCGTTGAAAGGCCTTCCCAGACAAAATATCATCGTGTAGTTGGTCCTTCCAGGTTTTTTTCGTACCTTTCTTAGACGTGGTTTTCTTCTTGTTTTCCTTCTTCTTAATGCAGTCACCTTTCTTGGTGCGAACGAATCCCTTCTTGCATTTACAATTATACGAGCCAGGTGTGTTGTTGCAAATCTCCGTCTTCTTCTGACAAGGATTATTCTTGCATTCGTTTATGTCTGCAAAGAAGGAAATATGTAATATTTAACATTCATTGAAATTACTCGTGATAAGTGAGACCCTGCATGAATGGTACTGAAAGGTATCGGGAGAGTCCCACTTAATGGGATTATATGGCACATTTGAAGCATTTACACATACAGTGCTTCTATAAAAATAGTAGCAAGTAAATCGGGGAGGATTAATGTCGTTATCAACCAGGTAATGAGAGAATCTATCTCCTTTCATTAGCACTAGACCACGGAGATTGCTGATTGCTAAAGTGGGAGCGTCACACCTACTGCAAATAACCAGCAGTGGTTGGCACTTAAAGTGTTCATCTAAAGTTGTCTGTCTGCTGTATTGGTCATAACTAAATATACAGCTTTTGAAACTAGGTGGAGTACTTCAAACCCCAAATAACCAGTTAACTGGCGATTGGCATTTAAAACTTTCGCGCATGATATAGTACACATACCTTCGCATTTTGAATCTTCAAATGAATAACCCTGCTTACAATTCAAACAACTACTAGGCCCTGTTCCAACGCACTCGTTACATGATGGATGACAATCTAAAAATGATAAAAATAGGTTCAATACACTTATCTACTAACCTAAGCTGGCATTGTGGAACTAACTGCGGAAATTAGAGATCTGTTTTTAAATATAGAATCACAATAAATTTAGAATAGTCTGTATAAGAATGTAAATAGATATTGAATGATGTAACGGAAAACATGTGAAAAACGTGCTATAAAACTAGGTTTTTAAGAGGTTTGTGCAGTAGACATTATAATGTTTAAGCATAAAACTATGAGGTAACGATGAGATTAGTGAGCACGAGGGCCAGCGACCTCTACGAAAGAGAAAAGAAAGATTTTCTCATGAAAAGACAACAAAGTGTGTGCGTCTAGGAGTAGAATTGACTCTACTACTCAAATTGGTTCTACTCTCGGGCGAACCAATTTGAGCGCACCAATCAGATTTATCGAAAACAATACGCCTAATCTCCTATGTGAGTGCTGAGTGGAACCTGGTCACACACACTCACCTTCACATCCATCCTCTCCTTCTTTGTTCATACATACTTGACCATGTGGACACTTGACTTTATTTGTCTTACATTCATCTACATCAACACACCCTTCACCCTCCGTTTCGCTCATTTGCCATCCAGGAGCACAGGTTAAACACTTGTCGGGACCTTCGCCGGTACATGCTTCGGAGCACGAGCTATGACATGGCTCGCACTCGTGTGAGCCTTCCGTGTTTTTACAGTAAGTTCCAGGCGAGCAGATGTCGGCTGTTTCGCATTCATCGATATCTAAGGAACCAAAAAAAAAGTTTTATCAAGTTACTGTGTGTAACGCGTGACGTCAAAACAAAGTGAGGACGACGCCATTATTGAAGCTAAGCATAGCAAATCCAGAAAACATAACTTAGGATTTTCTATACTACAACTATTTGCAGTCAAAGGTAAACGCTAACCCAAACATGGTTCAAAATCATCTTTTTCATGATAGTCCGTGAATTGTTTTAGTATTGTTTAACCTATTATTTTTAACAATAAACTTCGCGTGCAACAACAAAGTGCCAGGACTACACAATCATCCGATTGCCAATCTATAGATTTATTCAATTGTTCAAAGAGGAACTTTACTAGCCATCACGAGGCTGAGTATGAGTTACAGAGGCCGTTTGTGAAGAGGAGAGAACTCGAACTCGGAACCTCTGGGTTCTAAGCTTCGATACTCTACCACTGCGTCGCTGTTCCTATGTATTATGCCATATTCTGAGAACTAATTTACTCATCTAGAAACAATATATAAACAAATTACCTTCACATCCTTTACCACCCACGACCGCCCTCCATCCAGATTTACAGCTGTTACAACTTAAGCGACCAGAACCCGTACAGCCACTGTCACATGCTGGATCACATTCTAAAATTAAAATCAAACGGCTTAATTTATCTTATACATGCTGGATTGCAGTCTAAAATGAACAAACAGTGGAAATCGTTTATCTTCGTAAGCTGGATTACAAAGAATTATGCAGACCCTTACATTTATTGGATAGTGCATAACCGATATTGGCACTTAAAGGATACCTTGTGTTTTTTTTACTTTTCTTAATATCTTTCGATCTGTTCATTTTCGCTTTTAAAAGTCTATTTATTGTAAAAGCTCTCAAAATTATCTTTATAATGAGTATATAACTTATATTGATTTGATATCTGCCCGAGATATCTCTAATAAAAGCTGAGGGCTGGAAAAATAATTTTTTTTCTTCATTGGATTGTTTAATAACAATGTTGTGTATCCCTAAAGAGTAAATAGTGAAAATACAAAACTTTGATGAAATTTTGCATTAAGACATGCTATGATGCTGAATAAAATGATGGTTAGCATTTTTTTCAAATATATAGATACATATCATTTCTGGGGCTCTTAGAGTATGATTGTAATCATGCTTGTGTCATATCAATTCTTATTTCATAGATATACAGAAAGTGTGCGTTAAATGAGATATACCTTTGCATCTGTACGATCCTTTAGAGTTGATACAGAATTTTCCTTCCACACAAATGTCATCTTCGTCGCATTCATTTTTATCTGAAAGTCATAAGAACATCAATGGAACTACTTGCCCGTAAAAAAAATTCCCATTAACTAATCCCGAGACAGTTGCCTTACCCAGCCGGCACACGACGTTAGAACGACGTCATTTGGACGTTGTTACGATGTCAAAACGGAAAAACAACGTTGTAACGACGTCGTTCTGACTAATCCCGAGACAGTTGTCTTGTACAATTGTACAGCAAAAGATGATGAAATCTTCCTTTCTACTGTACATATAAATGAGCAGTACAAGGCGATATCGACCCTACAAAAGAAGTAGTCTATCCTTTTGTTGTGATAGACCAGTGACATTGATTACTAAAGTGTTCTTAGGAACTTAGGACCTAAAGACTCAAGGCACTTGATTGAACTGAATCTCAACCAATGATATAAAAACAGTAAAAATACAGGAATGGCTGAGTCCACTCGTAATGATCTCATCACTTCTCATGATTTCATCAATTCTGCTATATTTTTGGACTTCTGATTCACACGTGGCCACTGTGGTGGCTAGGTAAAGGTCGATTACAACTAGACGATTTTATATGACGACCGTCGAAAAAACTCACACGCGCAGTAGAAAAGTTGTTCGTGGTTTCTACTTTTCATTGGACGATCGTCATATTCTCGACCAATAGAATTTAGATGATGCTCACTATTTTGTATGTTTATTCGTGCGATTTTCTTTTTGTCTTCTTGGATAAATTGTCTAGTGAAGATGCACCTTTAAATCTAATAAAAGAAACAAACCGTCACTCCGAAAACATACCGATGCAAGCTTGATCTTCATTCTGGATGTAGCCCTCTTTACAAGAGTCACATCCTTTATTGGTGCCGTCGCTACATGAAGACTCGCATGACTCATCACACTCTAAAGTAAAAACCGTTTATAAAATAGTATAACACAGAATTCTATAAATTTCTAATAATTTCACGTTTTCAATTTCTTTTCAAGAGTGAAAAGACAAAAAATCGTTGCTTTAAGTAGACTCTACTCTCTAACTAAAAAAGGTAAAAACACAACACAATATCACAAAAATAAGCCTATGGTACACAACGATTATAATTTCAATGATCTTACGTTATACGTTCTAGTTTCTCCAATTAATTGAGACGGAGAAATCTATTTAACTTACTTTTACAAATATTGTCACCAGCATCATAATAATCGTCACTGCATTCGTTGCAAAGGTCACCTTGGTACTCTTTGTCACATTCACACTTTCCATTATCCTCTCTTGTACCTGAACTCTATGCGAAGAGAAAAGTAGAGTATAATCTCAATGAGTGGGGCTCCTAGACAAATAGAAATTCGAACAACAATCTGTTTGATGAATTTTAATTATTCAATGAGCTAGTAATTTGTATACACTTGAGTACACAAAAACAAAAAATAAAACAGATTTATAGTTATATATATATATATAGTTTTAAATAGTTAGTCCCAAAGAAGTTTTTGTTAAAATAAAAATAATTTTATTGCTATTATTGTACCATTGGAACTTCTTTTTTGATTTTATTTTTAGTGGTTAGAGAACATTGTAAAGCGCAATAAATAATTAACCATGTCACAACAAAATGTATGGAGAATATAAAATATGGACACACTATATATACTATGAACTTGGTCCTTAAAATATCCCTTCAATTAAAAGGAAGTCCTACACTTAAGAAGAATACACTAAACTATTGCCAGTACAAACGATTTTTGAAGATTAAAGATTCAAGGAATAATGGTTGTGTGTCTGACTGTGGATTTGACGCTATCATAAACGTAATATCTTATATATTGTAATTCAACTATTTACTGTTTATACTGACTTTTGCTTCCATGGAAACCATTTTATTACGTATACCTTAAGGGGAGAAATTTTCGCGGGAAGAAAATTTCGCGAATTTCGCGAATTTGCCTCGAATTCGCGAAAAATTTGATTTTTCAAATTCGCGAATTTAAATTCTCGCAAAAAATGTTTCCTGAATTTTCGACTCTTGCCAAGAAAATCCATATTGTTTTTATCATACCCAATTCATTACAACGGGAAATTCCTAAACTAAATCTGTATGTAGTCAGTATGTATATTTTTTATTTGCTCATTTGATTATTCTTCGATATCGCGAAATTAAATTCTCGCGAAAATTTAAATGTTTGTAAATTCGCGAAAATAAATTCTCGCGAAAAATAAATTTCTTTAGATTCGCGAAATTAAATTCCCGCGAAGATTTCTTCCTTTAAGGTAGATTAATGTAATTCTATATTTTTTAGCGTCTGATATCTCAAAAAATAAAAATAATCAGTATATAACCTTATAACATGTTAAAAATAAAAACATTTTTGAAAATACCTACTTATCCGAAAAATCGGACAAGTTGATACTGATATTTCTTAATTTTTTATAATATTTTTATATTCGGAAACTTACCTTACATTTACCATGGCCACTACAAGGTTTCTCAGCACCTCCAGGACAATCTGTAGAAATCACAAACATAATCAGCAATTGAAAATAGATATACACTAATAATACAGCAAAGCATTTTTGATCTTTTTTTTTTATAAACATTTAAACAAATGCTATGAGATAATTTTAACAACTTTTAATATAATATAATTACACGTTTTGCTTTAAATTTAGTTCTAAATTATGCTCATCATTTAGCTTTTTAAAATAAAATTGTCTTTTATTTATTATTTATAACAAAAGAATAATTATGAAACTTACCTTTGCAACTCTTTCCATATTTTCCTTCAGGACAACACACTATAATAAATTAAAATTTTGAATTTTTAGATTTATAATATATACAGCTATTCTATATACCTTATATATTTATATACCTGACCTCACATTCAGGTTCACATAACTGTACCTATCTACTAAAGAAATTTCATACATATTTAAAAGTCATTAAAACACGTGCTTTGATTTCTTGATTTCTTTATTCATAGATAGCTTTAAATTTTTTCTTTTGATAAATTTAAATTGTATCCTATCATAAATTTATCTCTTTAAATCTGGTTGTACTTGATGCTCAGGATAATATTAGACAGTAGTCACAAAATATAAAGATTTGTAATCTTGATCTCAAAGCAAAGGTTGAAATCACAAAGATTTGGAAACATTTATGACATGTTCATTCATATCAGCAATATTTTTTCCTTTATATAAAAAATATTCATATCATATTCATATCAAGGATTACAACAAAAATTCATGTGGGAAAACAAAATTGTATTTGTGAGTTATAAATTTTGGGGTCTGAAAAACTCCTAAGGAGTGCAATTTAGTACCCAAATCTAAGCAATCAACAAAATATTTATTAAATTAGGAAATTAAGGTGTTATATATGTTTGGTTTGGGTTATACCAGTAAATTTACAGGTGATAAATATACCTTGCATTGTATCGATACAAAGGAATTTTTCTAGTTCATCAATTTCTTTATGCCTGAAAAAAGGAAGAAAATGTATTATAAAATGAAATTTTTACAAAAAATAGAAATAACAACAAAAATAAAGTAAAGTAGTCTGAAAATTTGTAACACATTAGACGTAGGGAAAAATGTTCTAAAAATTGTAATGTCATTATTATTCTTACCATATTAATCAACAGAATGCTACCACATTTTATGGGAAATATAAAAAAACTCACTTGTTGAACCAGTATTCTTCAATCTTCTCTTCATATTCTTCAACAATAGCATGACATCTGGACTAAAATCATGTGAATGAATTTAAAAATAATGACCATTTTAAATAAATGTAAAAAATAATAAATAGGATATGAACAAGTATTCATCATCATAATACAACGTAACTTTTTGCTATTTTGCTTTCATCCTGGAGTGAATAAAAACTTTAGTAACTAATCATTGAAAGAACTTTAAGGCATCTTACTTCTTTACCAGTTCCCTCACAAACATCCTCTAGAATTTCAAGAAGCCTGGTTTCACTAAAAAAAAAATTAAAATAAGATGTTATATATGTAATAACTGTGGTTTGATGGCAGTTTATAGATGTGCAGAATTCTGAAAAACTCAGTTCTATAAGCATGAAAAATTACAATTTATTTGTATAATTCACTATATTTGATAACAAAAAACATAAGAAAAAATGACACAAAAAAAGTTTTGCATATATATTTTCAAATAAAATCATTGATAAAATCAAATGATATATATATATACTTAAAACATAATATACCTTCTGGCGTAGCTTCCAAGCCTAGATTCTTCCCAAGCAGTATCACCACCCCCAAAGTGATTCTTTGCTGTTTTATCCAAACCCTATGAAGAATTTTAAAACTCATTTAATCCCTTAATTTAATAAGGCAAGTTAGCTAGAAGTTAATAGTGGCAGAAGGTTTTGTCTTTTCATCCTTTGAAAAACATTTTCTATATAATGTAATGTTTATATGGCCTGCTTGTAATGACACCAAGGCAAGTAGATTTTTATATACTTACAAACTGACAAAACTGCTTCCAGAAAGTGGTGAAAAAAGAATTATCACCTGCACACCTTGTATGTATCACTATACAAAAATTTGTTGCATTTGTTGCAACAGAAGATTTCTTTGACTGCATTTTCTTCTTTGAAACAATGATAATATTATACATACTTTGTATTTAAGAAAAGATTGTGAGCAGCTAGGTGAAGTTTTTTTGTTACTCACAATTCTGGATACAAAAGTATTTTTTTGGTTGGCCTCACATAAGTAAAACTACTACAGTAATCAAACTAAATGTTATGTTATGATAAAAAAAGTAAGAACCTTTTTAAAATTGCCAACAATATCTCTACAAGTCTTACAAGAATCTTCTGTTCGACCAGAAGAACCAAGTTTTACAATACAAAAAAGAAAAAAAACTTTACCAAGCAGTCTTGCTAAACTAAACATGTTTTTAGAAATATTTATTCATCCTACATCATTATAATAAAAGCTTAGTTTTATATTTTCAGTCTAAAATAAGATGGAAAATATTACAGTGAGTATATATATATATATAATGTATCAAATACAGTAATATAAAACTTATGGATATACAGGTATGGGCTATTCAAAATAAGGTGATTTTAAGCATCTATATATATATTATAAAAATATTGAACTTTTTATAAGTATCAAAATCAAAAATTCAATGCTAAAAATCTTGGGTGTGACATAGACAAGTTGGACTAGTAGACCAAAACAATTTATAACCCAAAATATAATAAATAAATGGGTGAAAATATGGATGGTCAAAAAACAATTTGAACTATATATATATATATATATATAAAATGCGAAATTATTATATATAATATAGGTAATTATAGCAGTGTTAGAATATTATTTTAATAGTTACTACATTGATGGAGATCAAATCCTAGAATATCATGACAGGATTTTAATAAACATGTTTAATGTTTACATTTTTTGATACAAAATAATACAAGTGGGTCCAAATTAATCACTAACTCAAAAGACTGTAAACATATATATATATAAACAAAATTAATTTTATAAAAATCTTACTGCATCCAGAATTAAAATGCCACTCTATCATTTTTATGGATTTTTAAAAACATAATTTTTTTTGAAAACCTCTTAACTTATGACCATTAGTTTGGTAGCATTATATGTATGATATTTTTCTTATTTAATAATCATTGCGATATCTTCAAGCTCTTAGGTTAAATTGAATTTGATCAGCTTGAATACTTTGACACAATACAAAGGCATGATGATCAACTTGAGGAATGGTTTGATAAAAGAAGCTTTTAGTTCACAAGATGTTAGCCACAAAAATCCTTATTTTTACCTCCATCCACATCTGATCTTCCCGAAATTACAAGCCTCTGAGACTAAATTTTACGGAAGAATAAGTAAATATTGTTGTAGTTTTCTTTAAAGTTCTTGGACTTGCTTATAAAAACTGTAATGTAGCTTAGCTATATATATGATTATTAAGGAAATGCTTAATAATATATATATGCATAATATTATTTTTAAAAACAAAAAAAAGAACATATCCATCAAGATTCAGAAAGAATCTCCAAGCTCGACACGTGTCTCACATAAAATGCAAGCAAATTATTCAAAAAATATTCAAATATTTCCACCATTTTGTCTACAATTTCCAAAACATCACGTTTCTTCCAATCAGCTTTCTTTTCGAATGTTTACGTTTTTGTCTCGATTATCATCAGAATAAATTCGGTACCGACGAATCAAATTTACCCACGTCCATCATGTGACCATTTAACAACCAATCATACCAACACACGATAATTCAAATTCATAATTTACAAGAATTCACAGTACCCCGAAGTACATTTCAGTTTTGGATATTTTGTGTGACGCATCGTGTTGGTTTTCCACAATGGCGAGTAGGAAATTTTGGCTATTTGGCCTATTGGTTGTATTATGTCTTTCTTGTAAGTATATCTTAAACAGATCGTTAATTTTTATAATTGATACATGATGTGTGAAATAATTATATATATATTGATATTTTATTCAATAACACCGTTTACTATGAAAAATTAACTTGTGAATGAATCTTTTTTGTTGTTATATTTGCAACATTGATTATATTTGTTTTATTTTATTGAATAAGGAATAAGAATTGTTTTGTTTTGATATATATATAGACTCAGTGAAAGCTGATGATAGTGAAGAAGAAGCAGAAGTTGAAACTCCAAAAGTGGATGATGATGTTGGTAAGAGTCGTGAAGGCTCTCGAACTGATGATGAAGTTGTTCAAAGAGAGGAAGAAGCTATTAACATTGACGGGCTTAGTGTTGCTGAAATGAAGCAGATGAGAGAATCCTCTGAAAAACATGCTTTCCAAGCTGAAGTCAGTCGTATGATGAAACTGATCATCAACTCCTTATACAAAAATAAAGAGGTTAGCTCAATTCTTTCTCAATTCTTTCTCAATTGCATATTTTCTTCTAGCACATGGATTCTTTTCCTGTTTCAATTATCTTAATTACTTGTAATTGTTTCTTAATTATTTTGTTATAGTATGCTTGTTTTCTTTTTTCTTTTTATATTAGTCTTTGTTTCATCACATAATATTGTTCTCTAATTGATAGAACTTGGCAACATAAACACTGAGTCCATATACATGCTTTTTACAATTAATTCTATAAAAAAATATTAGCATTTTTTCTGTACTTTCTTGCAAAAACCAATTTTTACAAAATAAGAAGTGCTAAACTATCTAATTATCTATCAATTTCAGATCTTCTTGAGAGAGTTGATTTCAAATTCATCTGATGCTTTGGACAAAATCAGGTTTACATCTTTAACAGATAATGATGCCTTAGCAGCCACAGATGAACTCTCTATCAAAATCAAAGCTGATAAGGACAATCATGTACTACATATTACTGACACTGGTATTGGTATGACCAAAGAAGACCTTGTGAAACAGCTTGGTACTATTGCCAAATCTGGAACAAGTGAATTCTTTTCCAAGCTTCAAGATGCAGGTATTTGTAATTGTTTTACTCATACTATAAAATTTGTTGTAGTTTTGGGAAACGTTTCTAGTCAATATTATAGTATAGTAAACTATAATATATATTTCTTTGCTTTTTCAATAGGACAGTTTTTGCTTGTTTTTATTACATTTGTATTGTTCCTTGTTGGCATTATTATGCAAATATGTGTACATTTATCTTTATTGTTTGTTCTATACTAATTAGTTGTGTAA
Organism: Dendronotus venustus; assembly: GCA_031834005.1. Lineage (NCBI taxonomy): Eukaryota > Metazoa > Mollusca > Gastropoda > Nudibranchia > Dendronotidae > Dendronotus > Dendronotus venustus. The sequence goes on from JAUEKX010404097.1 coordinate 12,024, forward strand.
ATAATATGCATATTAGATATATAATTAACTTGTATGTACTTTTTTTTTTTCAAAACAGGAACTACTGATCAAGCCAGTGATTTGATTGGTCAATTTGGTGTTGGTTTCTACTCTGCTTTCTTGGTTGCTGATCGTGTTGTTGTTACATCAAAGAACAATGCTGATAAACAACATATCTGGGAATCTGACTCAGCTGAATTCTCTGTTGTAGAAGATCCACGTGGAGACACATTGAAACGAGGAACACAAGTTAGCTTGTATCTAAAAGAAGAGGCGCGTGACTTCTTGGAGCCAGGAACCTTAGAGGGTCTTATTAAGAAATACTCTCAGTTCATTAACTTCAATATTTTCTTGTGGCAATCCAAAACTGAAGATGTTGAGGAACCAATTGATGAAGCTGAAGAAAAGAAGGAAGACGAAAAGAAAGATGAGGTAATTTATGTACTGCTCACAACTCCCTGTTTGTTGTAAAGATGTGTATTACATTTTTGGTGTCATTCTTGTAAACATAAAAAGCAATGACATGGATTCAAATGCTAATATTTGAACTTCAGATCATGTTTATGAGTCCAAATGTAAACAAGTCTCTATTTTTTTAGGAAAAGAAAGATGAAGATGATGATGCTAAAGTTGAAGAAGAAAAAGAAGAGGAAAAGAAACCAAAAACTAAAACTGTATCAAAAACTACATGGGATTGGGAGTTGATGAATTCATCAAAACCAATTTGGACTAAAAAGCCAAAGGAAGTTACTGATGATGAATACACCGAATTCTACAAAGCCATTGCAAAGGTTAGTTTATTGTCTAATGTGTATTTTTTATTTTGAACCTTAGGAATAAATTTATTGCACTAAAACATAATCAAATGATTAATTAACCCTTTAATTGCCAGTCTCATTCAGTGTCATTTCATATTTAAATTTTATATTTAACAGGAATCAGAGGCTCCATTAACAAAAACTCATTTTGTTGCAGAGGGAGAAGTAACCTTCAAGTCAATTTTGTATGTTCCAAATAATGCTCCTAATGATATGTTCCAAGACTATGGCAAACGAAGAGAGCAAATTAAATTGTTTGTCAGACGTGTCTTTATCACAGATGACTTCCAAGACATGATGCCCAAATATTTATCTTTCATTCGGGGTATTGTGGACTCTGATGATTTGCCATTGAATGTTTCTCGTGAGCAACTTCAACAACATAAACTTTTGAAAGTTATCAAGAAGAAATTAGTTAGAAAGGCCCTTGATATGATCAAGAAAATACCAGATGCTGATTACATGGACAAATTCTGGAAGGAATTCAGTACAAAGTAAATCTCTTTCATTTTGAACTTATTTAATTTCTATAATATGTAAAAGCTATTTGAATGTCATTGGATATTTTGAGAACAGTAATTTTCTAACTTCTTTTTCTTGACATAGGTTTTCACTTTTGTATTAACACAAAATTTTGTTTTAATAGCATCAAACTTGGAGTTATGGAGGATCAAGCCAACAGAACCAGATTGTCAAAATTGTTGAGATTCAAGTCATCAAATGATGCAGAGAAACAAACATCTTTAGCTGATTATATTGCAAGAATGAAAGACAAACAAGAACATATCTACTTCATTGCTGGATCCAGTCTTGATGAAGTAAAGAATTCACCATTTGTTGAACGTCTCTTGAAAAGAGGTAAATATGAAGCCCATTTTCAAGCAACAAGAAGATTTATAACTTATTATGATTTGTCTTTTTTTTCTCTTACAAATACTTACAATTTTATAATAAATTAGTCTAAAGAACTTTAGTAAGATGTAGTTCTTCGATAAAAGGTCACTCAAACCCCTAAGTTTTAAGAAACTTGAAATTTCTCATAAAAAGATTTATCCTAAGAGTTTATTCTTAACTTTCTTAACAGGTTACGAAGTTTTGTACTTGACTGAGCCAGTTGATGAATACTGTATGCAGAGCTTACCAGATTTTGAAGGAAAGAAATTCCAAAATGTTGCAAAAGACGGTTTGAAGATGGGTGACGAAAACAAGGAGAAAGCAAAGACTGAAGAGCTAGAGAAGGAATATGAACCACTGTTGAAATGGTTGAAAGAAGATGGATTGAAAGACATGATTGAGAAAGCTGCAGTTTCTCAGCGTTTGACTGAATCACCATGTGCTCTTGTCGCTAGCTCCTATGGCTGGTCTGGTAATATGGAGCGTATTATGAACTCTCAAGCATATGCTAAAGCTAAAGATCCAACTCAAAAGTAAGTCTTGATACACAAGTAATAATCATGGTAATCATATTGTTATTAAGTTATATTGTAAAACATTGCATTTGAATGTTAAATCTATCCTGTAACATCTTTCCTAATATATAAATGTTCTTTTCTCCCTTTTTCAGTTTCTACGCTACACAAAAGAAAACATTGGAAATCAATGTCTATCATCCATTGATCAAAGAATTAAGCAAACGTGTGGAAGCTAACAAAGAAGATCAAACAGCCAAGGATCTTGCTCGTGTCATGTTAGAAACTGCTACCATGCGTTCTGGATTTGCCATCAAGGACAGTGCTGATTTTGCTGGACGTATTGAGCGAATGTTACGACTTAGTATGGGTGTTGATTTGGATGCAAAGATTGATTTACCAGAGGAAGATGAAGAGCCACAAGAAGAAGCCACTGAGGAAGTAAGGAAAATATTTAAAAAACAAAAGCCTCCATGATCAAATACATTTTTTTAATCCGGACCAAATAATTCTCAGCATTTGACCAGGGTCTGAAAAATTTGAAGAAAAAAATTAGCTGTCAAAAAATGTCTGAAATTTACTGTAAAATTTGGCATATTAAATACTACATTACTGGAGTGATTGTTTGGAGTAGGTTTTAGTTTTGCAAATCATAATTTTCCCAATTGTCTTTTAGGTGAAAGCTGAAGACGACGAAGAGGAACACAAAGAAGATCCAGTTGTCGAAATTCCAGCAGATGCCAAGAAACCCGAACCAGTCGATGCTAAAGAAGATTCTGCTGAAGGAGAGAGTGAAGCCCCAGCTGAAGCTAAAGACGAGCTTTAAAAGCCTTTAAGAACGTTAAGAGTACCTCTAACCAGCACAAGATGATACAGGGTGGTTCACAGAAAATACTGCTAATACGTCTTTCTTTATATGGTAATTTTTCTGAACCACTTTGTATCAGCTTGGAGTTCGATATGTACTAAAAAACCAAATTAGACTGATAACAAATTCTAGTTAATTTTTTTATTATTTTATGAGAAAGTATTTTAACTCTTAAGAGTTACAAGTTGGGAACTCTAGGGTTGTGTTCTTTGGAAATAACATATTCAAATTGTCCTTCTTGGTCCAGCTCTATTTAGGAAAATGGATAACTGTCGTACAAACAGCGAGCTGTTATTCTTCTCTTTTGCATTTTCGTTTGTCAAATGGATGATTATTTCAATATAATTTATTATAAATACCTTTTTGTTTGTTCGTTATTGTTTTGTTTTTTTTGTTTTTTCGATGAACAACATTTTGTACAGATTTTAAAAAGACAAAGAAGATGTGTAAAGACAGAAACCAAAAATTGTTGTTAAAAATTTCGTTGATCTTTCTTTTATCCTCTATTCACGTATATTATAAGATCACTCGATTTTCCATTCTTGAGGGTTCAGTCTTTGCTGTCTACACTGCAATAGGCTGAAATTTTGAGCTTCCGGTCCAAATAGGGTCGATCGATTTTTATTTTTATTTTTTTACATATACTATTGGAGAATAATACAAGATTAAAAAGAGATAATTATTACAACAGTACTCCAACTTTGATCTTCAATATGAAGCAAATAAAAAGCTTTGTACAAAGGCCTTATTTACTAGAAAAAGAAAAATCGTAAAAATACGTGATTGCTTTCGTTTGTTTTAAATAACGTTCCCTTTTGCGTTACTTAGTGAGAAAATAAGCGCTCCCTTCTACCCTAAGGAGAGGGACGCTTATTTAAAGGAGTACCTTTATAGTAACCCTCTATTTATACGACAAATCCAAGTTCTTTACGATACTGGAAAATATATCGTAAGTAAAAAATCATTTTTTGTGCTAACTGCTTAGTTCATATTTTTCTATGTTTTCGCAACAACCATAACAATGAAATTTCTTCATCAAAACTCATCCTCGATGTTTTTCAACAGGTTTTGCAGAAAAGAATTAACCCATAACTCATAGAGAATAAATATTGAGTATAAAATATTAAATAGATACACATAAATAAAAAAAGAGTTAAAAAATAACTCTCTTTAGCCACTTGGCATCGTGTCTAATTTGAGCTTCCTGACAGTTGCAGAACAGATAATTCTCAAAAAATATCTTCATTGGTTGCTTCTGAACCTATGGGTTCAAGCTTATTCATCAAACTGTACAATTTTCATGGTAGAAGCATTGGAATTTTTCTAACTAAATTAAACGACGCCCACAATGTCAAATATAGACAATATATTTCGAAATGATTTAATTTTATCATCAGGTCTAAAATAGATATAAAAAAACAAGTTAAAACGGTTAAACGAAGACAACATCATACAATAAATTTCATCACATATCCACACTATACACCGTATAAAATCAAACTAATTTAAAAGTATTACTAAAACTATTTGCTAACCCACCTATCCCCCAAATGACTCCGTGAGATTGTATCGCAAAAATCTAGACGATATTCTTAGTCGACTTTATAGTGAAGATCTATTTATGCTTAAGGGATTCACCCATACCTTGAAACTTTGAATGGCGATATCTTTGGATCTATGTATTTTTAGAAGAATTATTTTAAAGTGATGCTCTCATTGAGTTTCTATCGATTTCTTAAATAAACCAATTATAATAAATTTGCATAGGCGAATTGGTAAAATTTAGTAAAGCGTCTATCTTTTATACCGTTTGTCTTCAGAAACGGGTGCTTATTCGAATTTTCGACAAAATCATGACTTGTTTCAAAGAGGGTGAACCTTGTCACGAATGCTGTAAAATGTTGAAATAAATAAGGAGGGAGCTTTTAAGTCTCGCTGACGCAAGCCCATGCATGTTGGTTAATGACGAAGATTAGGTATTTGAAACGATTTATATATATATAAAAAAAAAAATTTAATTTCACTTTTCATTTGTTTTCAATATTGTTAATTGTTTCGAATTTCTTTTTAATTAAGCGTCTCTCTCGAATAGACGCCCACCACACAATTTAAAAAATTAAATAAGCGCCCGGGTGCTTATTCAAAGCTTAACCGTAGCAAAGGAACCACAACGCATTGATGATACTATTTACTATTATTCATTAAAACCATAGTCCGGGTTTTTTTTACGGACTTATGTCTGATATGGCCTGTTGTAAATTAGACTTGACGATTAAACAAAGCCCAAGGTATTATTTTCAGTTTCAATTAATTTTCGTGATTTTTTCGGGAATTTTACCTACTAGTAAATACGTAAAAATTATTGACTTTGTAATTTATTGTCTAAACTGTATAAAGGTCACGAGTTATTTTCATCATTAAATAAAATATCAATCACATAAACGTAGGTACACACACATTGAAATTGGTGAAACAAACATATTATCCTAAATTTTTGAAATCGAAATTCTTGCAAATCAGTTCTGGGAAGTCGTTAGAATCCCAAAGTGGCATTGACAAAATCAAAATTGAATTTATCAAGTTCTATTATTATTAAGCTTATCAATCTATATATTATAATTTTATTAATTGAGTTATAGTAGAAAAATAAAGTCAACTATAAATGAGATTTGTCAATTTCATTTCTAAATAAATCTTTTTAAAAGCAACCTTAAAATCATACTGTAAATTCGCCAAAATCCTGAACATGGCTGATTTGCAAAGATAAGTCCTCACGAAAATTAATCCACTTAAGCACGGTTTCCACTTAGCGCTA
>JAUEKX010404208.1:0-17914 GCA_031834005.1 Dendronotus venustus
ATAATAATAATAATAATAATAATAATAATAATAATAATAATAATAATAATAATAATAATAATAATAGTAATAATAATTGATCCGCAGATCGCAAACTCATCAAGAAACAGATTAAAGTGCTGAATGCTGCAAAGGTTCAAATGCACTTATGGATAATGTGGCAAAAAAAGGAAAAGATGCTCATCACACTACACGATGATGAAGATTTCACCAACGAGGAAAAACAAAAATGGTTAGAATCCGACGATACTTTCATAATAAAGATAGACAAGGTGTTTAACAGCAAAATGACGGAGGTGTTTCAAGGTAGCAACGTAGAAGAGCTACTAAAAGGTATGTTTGCGCATAAAAAGACCCAAGTCGAGCATCCTGCGCTACCTAAAAGCGGCTTCACTCTGGATCACATTATGCACTTGGACATTGACTTTCACAAGCTGGAACTGACCCGAGGTGGCTCGTATATAAAGCTACCGCAATGGATAGCGGAGAAAAAGGCTGTTCTTAACCCAAAGAACACCGACAACGAGTGCTTTAAATGGGCTGTCATAGCAGAACTGCATTACGAGGATATTGATAATCACTCAGAACGCATTAGCAAGCTGCGACCTTTTGCAGAGCGGTATAACTGGAAAGGCTTGGAGTTTCCGGTGGCTCTGAACAAGATTGGTAAGTTTGAAAAAAACAATCCTGGGATCGGTGTGAACGTGCTCTTTGTAGACGACAATGACATTTTCATCGCCCGCAGGTCTGAGCTCAACGGTAAGCGCAGCAAGCAGGTCAACCTGCTGATGATCGTCGATTGTGAAAATAGGCACTATACAGCAGTAAAGTCTCTATCTAGCTTACTCAAGTCAATGAACGCCAAACATCATGGAGCATATAATTTTTGCGTGAATTGCCTAAACGGTTTTAGAACAGAGTCGGCTCGAGTCAAGCATTTTATGTACTGTTCGAGTCACGGTGACGTTAATGTCAAGATGCCTGAGCAGTGGCAAAAGTGGTTGAAATTTTACGATGGACAGTGTCAATTCAAAGTACCTTTTATGCTCTATGCGGACTTTGAGAGCATTTTAACGCCCGTAGACGAGCGGTATAAAGATCAGATTAACCACATGAAGGCAGAGCGTGGAGATAAGGCCTCATACACAGAGAAGATCAATACTCACATGCTGTCAGGCTTTTGTGTACACAGCAAGTTTGCTTATGGAGATGTTCTAGATCCACTGAAACTGTATCGCGGAAAAGACTGCGTAGAGCAGTTTTTAGACTACGTGGAAAAAGAGGTGAAGCGACTGTATAAGCTTTACCCACAGCAACCCATGGCAGAGCTGACAGATGTGTTGAAGAGAGAACACGAAGCAGCAGAAAACTGCCATATTTGCATGAAACCGTTTAATAAGAAAAATCGTAAAGTAAGAGACCATTGTCACTATACGCGCGGCACCGCACATAATCATTGCAACCTAAAATATAAGATACTTTGTACCGATAGCTTTTCACAACTTGAGCGGGTACGATGCGCACCTGTTCATCAAAGAGCTTGGAAAGAAGTTTAACAAAGACGATATTGGAGTCATCGCGGAAAACAAGGAGAAGTATCATTCAACAAGACGGTCAAGCTTGCCGGCGTGACGGATAAAAATGGGAAAGAGGTGATTAAAAAGATATATCTCAGCTTCATCGACAGCTGTCGCTTTATGGCGTCGAGCTTAGACAAGCTGGCTAGCAATCTAGATGATGATGAATGCAAAAATCTCCGGGAGTTTTATCAAGATGACAAACACTTTAAGCTCATGCGACGCAAAGGTGTGTACCCATATGAGTACGTGGATAGTTGGAGAAAATTTGAAGAGACGGAGCTGCCTCTCAAAGAGGCCTTTTACAGTAAGCTGAATATGCAAGACATAAGCGATAAAGACTACGAGCATGCGCAGCAAGTGTGGAATGGTATGACCGAAAAGATGAAAATTTTAGGTGTATGTGAAGACGCAAACGCAGTTCACCGATGGTGTCGCTTTAAGGGTGAGATAATCTAAGATTTTTATCGAAATCACTTTAACTTGAATGACGACTCGCGAGATCTGTTTAAAACAGCGTTTGATATAGAAGTATGAGGTGTGGGTTGGCAGGTGTTTTACCTGCCATCTCTACACCCCACCACGATGGCAAAACGTGTACATTTTAGACGGCATCTTCAAGTAAACCCGCAAGTTTACTTGATGACATATTGTTTTTTATTACCGCAGACTTTGTTTATATTTTTTTACAGGTAATGGAGGTGGTTTAAAAGGCCCAAATTTTTTAACTAAATGAGGTGGCTTGTTAGCTCTATTGATATAAGGTGCTGGCTTTGGAGGAGGCATTTATTTTATGTTGTACGCAAAAAGTCCCACAACAGCCATACCACCAACAACTAGCGTGATTTCCGCGTCTTTTCGTTTTTTTGAGGGGTTGTAGAAATCGCTGAGTTTTGGAGGGTCACTCAAAGGTGATAGTTGATGCCCCGTGATCTTATAGTATTGTTCCATAGCGAATCCAAGATTGCTAAAAGTCATTTCAGCATGCTTTTGCTCTCTGAGTGTTTTGTTGATAAAATCGAGTCTCTCTGATCGTTCTCGAGAATACGCTTCTCTTGCCTTGGAGAGTTTTTCCATCGCGAGATTGTGTCGCTTCATTTCAGCTTGACCATGATCTCCAAGCATAGAGAAAGCAGCATTTGTTTCGGAAAAAGTAAGAGCGTTTATTAGTGCGCTTCTCGCTAATATTCCTAGGCTAGCCATTTATTTTATGACCACTTTGAGAGTGTTGTTTTGCTTCCATTATTGAGAAAATGACTGAAAAAGTCTGCATTCGATGTAAAAAGTCTCTTTTATTTGATAACTTCAAACTTAATAAAACAACTGCAAAGTTAAACAAAACTTGCTTCACATGTATTGAAATACGCAAATGTCAACATCAAAAGCAAAGGTCTCGATGTAAAGAATGCGGTGGGGGGAGTATCTGTCAACATAAGAGATTAAGGTCTCAATGCAAAGAATGCGGAGGGGAGAGTATCTGTCAACATCAAAAGCGAAGATCGACGTGTAAAGTCATGTGACACACACGATAACATTTTATCTTATAACCAAGGCCACCATTTCTGCTTCTTCCCATAGTCGTATACGACGTCAGTACCAGCTGCAATGACACCCATTTTTCCAAAGGACATTATGCTGGGCTTTCTGCCGTATCTAAAGTAATTGAATGCTGCTTTTACTGTTGCAAAAATCAAGCCAAATCCGAGCGATTCTTTGAGTTCTTTTGTGTAATCAGACATGTTTATTATACTTAATTCATGTAAAAAATATCGTCGTTATTCTTGGGCATTGTATCGCTCTGTGTTGCTGCGAGAGGCTGCCGCCGCGTATAGAAAAAGTAAATTCTAGCTCCTACGACAAAAACAATAATTGGGGCAGCGTATTGCCAAGAGCGCCATTTACTTGGCACTTTTATATGTTCTTGAGTAGGTTCTTGTTCTTTATCTTTAAGCAGATTTTCCTTGTTTTTGCGATTCCATTCAACAAGTTTTTTACCGGATGCAACACGTCCGGGATGTCCGAGTCACTGTGTACATTTATTATTATTAAACATGAGAAAGACTAAAGTAAAAATGAGCAACTGCAACATAACTATCAATCAGGCTCAAGAAGTAACCAAGGTTGTCAAGAGTAAACACCCAGGGCGTGTTGCTCATGGTGTATTTTACACCATCAAAATTAGCTTAGAATTTTAAAAGTTCTCGGGTGCTCGAGACAAATGTAGAGACACGGATATTTTTCGTTTTTTAACTTATCTTTTACGCTTGTAAGATCTTCAGAGCTCATTAGGTTCGTCTCTTCGTCGATCATTTTGAGATCTGACTTTTCCGATGGATACCACACGAAGAGCTGTTTTTTTGACGACGTAGGTTCTTCGGAAGAGCTGTATAGCTCTGAGTCAGAAGCCAAAAGCTGTGATTTCGATGTCTTCCCGAGAAAGCTAGCTCTAAAAGAGGTTGACGCTTCTTGTCGAGAGTCTCGTTGGCAATCATGTCACCGATGATAAAAGGGCGTCTCTTCGCCCGAAAGCAAAGAAGACAACTTTTCGATGATTTTAAACAATTTACCCTTTGGTTCAAGCGTAAAGACATAGTCATCTTTCCATATCCAAGGTCTATCTAAATAGGTCTTATTCCATCGTAAAGTAGGGCAGAGAATGACAATGTTGTCAAAATAGTGCTTATACTCGCGCTCTACGAGATCCAAAACTCGCTTGGTTTTTCCGCAATTTGTAGGTCCTGAAAAGATCGCTGTGTGTGGTTCCTTCAAGTACATTTATTCCATCACTTAAGCCTCAATGCTGTGAAATCTACCACTTGAAATATTCGTGTAAATTTAGCTGCCCATTTCCAGTTCCAGCAACGCGATGTATTTCCAACGTTACACCTTCTGAGGTGTTTTGAAGATTAGCTCCATTGCCGTGCAGAGTAGCGTCTACTGTAGGTCTGAGGTCAAAACACAACGCGCGAACTTTTTAGTCAAAAATTCGCCCAGAGTGACGCCATTTTCATAAAAGAGTTTTAATATCTGATCAAAAGTGTTTTCTTTTTGCATTCCACTGGCGTATAAAGCGTTTACTTTTTCTACGCCTTCAATACCAATATTGACCTTGCGTGATATCCAAATTTTTAACATTTTCAGTATGTTGGAAAGACTTTAGATCTTCAGGATCAACAGCAAGAACGAGAATGTGCGATAAACTTTTAGATGGTGCGTTCACGGATAAATTTACAACAGGATCGGACTTTTTTATTGTCATGAATCGATGCTCAAAAATGCGAGTAAAAGGCATCGCGAGCCTCTGATATACACTCGACATTGAAGAGGCTAAACTCGGTGAGGTAATTTGATCCCACTCAATCCGAATATCGGTCGCGGAGTAGTCGTAGTCAGCATCAGCCGCGGCTGCCAAGGTTGCCGTAGTACCCAAAATGACCGCTTTTGCGTCGTTAAACGTCAGTTTGATTTATAGCTTATCATCCAAACTGGCTTGATGAAACGGGCCAATGTCATTTAGTAATTCAAAGTCGATCGGAATGCGAAAACGATTGCCATATGTTTTGGCAATAGCTTTTTCATAATCATCTCCAGTAGCGCCTTTAGTTCCCACTCTTAGCTTGAGTGCGTCGGCGTCATCGATACCTTGAAATTGGCGTTTTGACTTTTCTTTCTTTGACAACCAAAATTCTCTGTACGTCATGATCTCGTCATAGTTGTTAATCGAAAGAACTTCGTTTCCTTCAAAATAGATCTTAAACGTCTTGATGATTTTTCTTCCAATATTTGGCGCAACAGTTCTCGCCTCGTCTTTTTTACTTTTCAAATTCAAGGCAAAGCTAATAAAAAAGCTCCCAGGTACTATAACATCATGTGCTCCAAGCTTAGGAAAACGAACCTGAAGAGTCTGCCCTGGATCAATGCTCGAGGGATTGTGCGTCACGACAACGTGCTGTCGATGAGCTCCTTCGGCTTTTATAACTCTGTTACTTCTATAAGGATCAATATCAACCATTTATTATAAGATAAAATTGGATCCAATTGATGCAATACTTATGGATGAAATTCCTACAGAAAGCAGTTTTGAAGCTTACGATAACGAAGCTTATACTTATGATAATGAGACCTCTTATATTGATGACAACCCGACAAACCCAAGTTCGAGACTTTCTCAACTACGTGCTGAGCTCGTAGAAGGAAAAATTAAAGATTTAGAAAAAACATTCAATACTAAAATTCCAATAACCGAGTACGATAGATTTAGGCTTTCTAGTGGTTATCTTCAAGTTGAAAAGAATCCAGGAGAATTTGTAAACGTTACAAAGTCCAATGGAGAATTTTTAGTCCCGAACACATTACGAGCTCGACTAGGTGCTTCTCTTGCTCATACTTTGTTAGAAATTAAAACTCCCGTCTCGCTTAAAACGCGCTCTAGAGTAATCCTGGAAAACGTGCTAACGAAAATTGAAATGGAAGATTTGTCTTCAGAAAAAATTGATGAAATTATTGAACAAACTACAAAATCCATTGGTACAAACCAAGACTTGGATATGCGAGAATTTCTCGGTATAGATAAAGCTCTGACACGTATCAAAGGAGAGCTAAAAAACAACGCTTCAAAACTCTCAAAAATAGATGAGCATCTCAAGAAAGAACGAGATAAGCTCGCTAAAATTCAAGATGATCACGAGTACTCTGATGAACTTCGTAAAAGAGTTACGGGTCGCATTGCGGAGCTCAAAGAAGAACGTTCTACTCGTCTAGAGATCCTATCACAGAACCGCAAGGAGCTCGCTTCACAATTCTCTCGAATACGTCAAACCGTAGAAAAAATTATAGATGAAGATCTGAGTCTTCGTGAAAAACTAAAACTCGTTTTTTAGAGAACACGGCTTGACAATAACTGCGGTTCTTACTGTGCTAAGTCAAATTATTTCAACTATAATAACATCGCTAACAGGTGCTGGTGGATCTTCTGGCGGTTCTTCAACACCTCCTAAAAATCCTAACAAACTCAAAGAGTGGGTCAAAAACAAGTTGAAAGCTCTAGCAAGACTCTTAGGTAGATTAGCGGGTAAAGTTGCAGCTGCATTGCCAGAGATTATTGAATCAATCATCGCTGGCGTTTTGAATTTTCTCAAAAATGTTGTGACTGCTGCCGCTGAGCATGTGTACTTGTTTTTAACATATATCGCTACTCTGATGCTATACCGATTAATGTATACACCAAATCGCAAAATACGATAGACCAGCGATTGCCAAAATTACAACAGCAAGGCGATGAGACGGCTTTGCCTTCACGGCCACAGGGCTATGCTTTACAGCCTGAGGCTTTTGAAAACCGAGTTCAAATCCACTCGTATGGACAACAATCTTGTCGTTGAACCCTTCAATTACTTGGTTGAGAGGTTTTAACAGCATGTCTGAAGGCAGCATATAAAGCCCCTTACCTACAGAATAGTTTTGCTCAGATTTCGCGTACTTTAACGTACTTTAGTATCTAGTAAAGACACTGCTTTGTTGATAACATCCTCTAAATTGTCGTAAAAGACTCGTTAAGCAGCTAGTGATTGAGCTGTATTTCCTAGCATTCCATGCCTTGCTGAAGCGTGACTACTAAGAACGAGATAAACATAAGCTCTAACAGACTCGCTGATCTTTTCGAGTCCGTTTTTGGTGAAACCGTGACTCGAATTCATGATCCAGCGTTGTTGTGCTCGTAGTGAAAATGAGTACTGTGCATCTCAGTTCTTTCGAAATACGCGACGTTTCTATAAATCGCGATGTTTTTCGTGCTGCAATCCTATCCACTGAACCTCAGCGAGCGAATACGCGTTGTCGTACTTGTCAAAACCATCCTCACTAGGCGTCGGTACCAGCATCCTCTTGAGGATCCTTCTGATGTAATAATAGGTGTAAAATCTATAAAAAGACTTCACGAGAGATTGTTTTGTATTCAAATGCTCTGTGAAAACGCCTAATCCACTAGTAGCGCAGTGTACGGAAGTTTAGCTGGGTTTCCTCATCGGATCTTTTACAAAGTTTACTTGGGCCTTAGAGTAAAAAATACTCTCAGAAGCTTCGTATCTGTCTCCTGCTTTGTAATATTTATATACACCAAGGTTAAATATTGCATCCGGAACTTTGATGTTAAATCCAGCCGATTTTTGATTATCATCTTGCACTGTAATATACAGCTCTGCTAAATTTTTCCCTGTCATTAACTCATCGTGCTTTCCGTAAGGGGCATAGTGCGCTTTCGAGTTATATTCGTATGTCATTTCTTTAAAGAAATGCATGTCTTTCTAACAAACATAGAGACACCTATAAGATGCAAAAAATTCTATGGTACTATAAATTCTATGGTACTATTTGTTAACAACAAGTCAACCAAGACGCTCGCTATTATCCCTATAAACAACGGAATCTTTTCAACTACCTCGAGCTCCTCGTTCATCTTTTACAAAAACTACGACAGAAAGCTAAAATTTCGTTTTCAAGATAAAAACGGTAACTCTTTGTCCATCAAACAACTTCTCGCCTATCTTACAATAAATGACTAGTGTTTACCAAAAAAAACTGTATCCAGAAGTTCCAACGGCACCTCCTGACGACGAAATTTAATCTTATCGACTAAAAAAGACTGATGAAGCAGAAAGACTTTTGCGCTGTGAGGTTGACTATCGAGATAAACTCGCTAAACAGTATAAGCGTCGCGCAACTGGAATGACTATAAGCAACACTTCAGTAATTTGCGCCATATCAGCTCTAGAGATCGCTAGTATCGCAACTCTCACCACCGGTGTGGGATTACCAATCAGCATTGTGTTAGCATCAACGAGGTTTTCGATCTTCAACTAGCAATCTTCATCTGTGGCTTCGGCATTTTCTTCTCCATAGTCACGTTCCAAAGTTCACCAATCAATTGGAATTCCTCTATCTCTTAACAGTTCTCGCCTTACCCAATATTCTTTTTCTTCTAGCATAGAGAGATTCTTCCCTAACCGAAAGTGATGACGTCATTGGTTTTTCTGTGTGCATGAGAGTGTCCTAGAACACACCATTATATCTCTCTCCCTCCTTAACAATTAAAAATACTAAAAACGTCATGTTTAATGAGTGAATAGTGAATATATGAATATAGTATATGCATACACAGCATATACATTATATAATACAATTAAAAGAGTTACGTTCTAATTACGATGCGCCCCCTGGTTAACTATATTGTCTGTATTCCAAAAATTATTTCCAAATATTTAAATTATTATTATTATTATTATTATGAATATTTTAAAAGGATATATACAATTCAGATCTAATCTGCTATCAATATGTGTCCTTTGTGGTTATGTTAAAAACTATACAAAATATACATTAAATTATACATTAAAATGAAATAAAAAATAAAATAAATAAAATAAAATAAAAGGATAAAACTTCAACAGAGAAGTAAAAAAAGTTCACAAGCAAAGTAGAATCTAATTACTTAAAAAATAATTTTACTTCTCCTTTAAAATTTGTAGATGCCCTTATGTCTATTGGTAGGCTATTATAAATCTTAGCCCCCATGAAAAAAAAGGAATTTTTTGCGAACTCCAGCTTGACTGGAGGTATTTTGATTAAAATATTTTGATTTCTAGTGTTCACATTCGTTCAAGTGATTTCAATTTCGTTTGCTGTGTTCGATTTAAGTTAAGATGTACGATTCCATAAACGTTAAACATATTTACTTTTGGAAAATACAACAATTTTCAAATCTTGTAACTTTATAATAAATATTCGAGACGTCCAAAGAGAAGAGACGTCCTAGGGACATCCCTAGGACGTCTGTGAAAAGAAGGTCCAAATGGACTGTACGGCGGACGTCCCATTTGGACCGGGACCAGAGGACGTAATTTGGACGTCCGGGAGACGTCCGGAGGACGTGCCGTGCCCACTGGGAACAATTTCCATATGAAACTTCTCGATGTTTAACTAAACCTATTCTGAAGTATGTGATCAAATTTATATTTTCCAACATATTAAAGAACAAATAAACTATCTATTTTCAAAGTAAAAATATAAAGATACATAAAACTTGTTTATACATTTTAATAAAGTGAAGGAAAATATTTCACACACCATAACAACCCGTACATAAAAGTTCCATATATAATAATGATGTTATTAATTTTAGTAACAAAACCAGGGTTATTTCATTCTGCTTATATAACTTTATAAAAGTGTTCTTTCATAAGAAATAATAATTAAAATATATCTTAGGAGGCCCTGACCACTGCCACAGCACCCAAATTTCTTTAAACTACACCGTTGAAGTTGGAAAGAAAATTTCAGGAAAAGTAACATTATGCGGTAAACCTCAACCAAAAGTTACATGGTTTGTTGGAGATAAAGTATTTAATGGAAGTGTTAATGAAACCATGAAATCAAAACATCAATACACATATTCATTCAACGAAAAAGTTACTTCAGATATGTGTGGACATTACATTTCATATGAAGCTATTGGTTTTACCAGTATAAAGAAAAAAATCGCTTCCAAAGTATTTGTAACCAAATGTAAGTGAGTAATTTTTTACTATTGTCTATTCGAAAAAAATTGTCAATGATCTTTCCAGATTATTTAATTGTGACCATTGCAATTGACAAATTATTAATTAAAAGAAATATTCCTCATATATTCCAAAGAAATTATATTTAATTAAATTAATTTCTTAAATAGTTGATGTTAATGATGTAATATTCCAGCAAGCAAAAGGAGGCTGTCCAATATTAACGTGGAATGCAGAAGATCATGGTTTATGTGAAGTAGATATGTTTGTAATATTTTTGCAAAATGACAATTCGACTATAAATATAACAACACCAGTGGAAAATCAAGCATATCGAAACTGTATGGTAACCATGAACTCTGTAGCTGTTTATTATAAAGTGATTGTATATATGATAAATGAGAAAGGAAACCGTAATCAGATGACAGAAAACAACTTTGAAGGATCAATTTTTCTTTCACCATTAATAGTGACAAACACAAGTAGGTTAATAATGATTTCATTTGAATCATTTCTTTATGACTCCATTGTTGGTACAATTTGATTTGATTTTGTGTTACTAATTTGTTATTACTTTTATTAATGTTTGATAAAATTAAAGTCGATTACAGACCGACAAGTTCCCTATAATCCTTTACATTGACTAATATATAACGAATGTTTTTGACACTCCAATCAGCATTCAAACGTGACCCTGTACTAAATATACAAAATCAACTAGATGTGTTATCTTAACATTTAGTTTCAGATAATAATGTTGATCCTCAATTTATCATCAAAATGTTATTGTTTATTGGTGGAATAACTATTGGATCGATATTGGCTTGTTTTGGATTTATAATTTATAAAAGTAAGTTGGTAAGATTAGACTTCTCAATAGCAACTAAGTTTAGCTATTATTTTTTGATAAAAAAAGGATAATAATCCACCCTTGTTTTATTATTAAGTTTTTGTTTCTTATTTGTATTATAGTTCAAAATAAATCATAATTATCAATATATATTTTATCACAAAGGAAGAGCTCTGTACATGAAGGTGAAGGTGGATTCAATCTATCAACATGCTCTCAACTTTACCTTAGAAAATATTTCTTTCCATAGGGACAATTAGATGTAATAATATATTTAATATAAGTGAAACTTTTCTTTCAGAATGGAAAACCAAAATCGAAAAGAAACATGAAAATATTAGGTACAACTGTTATCAAATATTGTTGTGAATCAACAGATTATTTTGTTTTCGTCAAACCGTCTTGTTTGCCCAAATGTTTTGAATACTTTAAAATTTATTAGTAATCATAATTAATATTTTTATTCCTTATTTTAGGAAAGACGAAAAAGATTTTCAGGTGAGATGAATTAAATATTGAATTGATATTCATCATCATCATCCTTCGACCGTTAGGTCGGAAACATCACATAGTGTTCTTTCCAAAGCTCACGATCTGACATAGCTGTCTTGAGTTCGTCTGTCTCTAGCCCCGTGTCTTTTTTCAGAGCATCAAGAAAATTGGACTTTTTTGACCGCCTGGGACCTAATGGGCTCCATAGTAACAGATCGGATATTACCTCATTTTTAGCACGAAAACAATGGCCTGAAAAAGCAAGCCTTCGACAGTGTAGGACAGACGAGATCCTTGGAATATCTCCATAAATAACATTTAAGGTTGGATGATCTCGCCAATCAAGGTTTTGTACTCTTTTCAAAATATTTGTATAACATCCATCCAGACTTTTTAACATAACTTTAGTCATTGTCCAGGTCTCCGAGCCGTACAAAAGAATGGGCTCAACAAGACTTTTAAAAGTTCTAACTTTTAGTAGATTAGGCAAAATAGATTGCCATATTTTGTTAAGCTTGTTACATGTGTTCCAGGCAAGAGACTTCCTGGTTTTGAAGTCATTTTCAGAGGAGTTTATGTGAGAACCCAGGTATTTAAAGTCGTTGACTTTTTTAATGTCAACACCGTTGAGAGAGGATAATGAGGGAAGGGAATGTCCTGATGAAGTTATAAATTCGGTTTTTTGTTCATTACAATAGAGCCCAACCTGGCTCGCCGCTTTCTCTAGAGCATGAAGCAGATCCTCAGCGTTCCGGATGGATTCAAAAATTAGGGCAAGGACATCTGCGAAGTCCAGGTCGGTTAGGAATAAACCTTTATTACGTTTACCATGGGGGAGCTTTGATTTGTATACCCTTGCTGTTAAGAGAGTCAACAGAAATTCTTAACATGTAATCTAAAACAATTATAAACAGAAAAGGCGCGAGGGATCACCCTGAAGCACGCCAGTATGAATATCAAATATGTCAGTATCTCCATCAGAGGAGACTACTTTTGCTTTTGTGGAAACATATCATAGATTATCCTGTGATCTGAGCCCACAGAGGAAAATGAAAAGTAGGATTGGGCGTTCCTGATACTATTTTTCCACTTGTTACGCACAAAAACAAAATCAATTTGGGATTTGGAAGCAGAGGAGTGTTGGAACGATCAAAGTATATTAGTTTTTTTCATAAATATTGTATTTGTGGCAGCGAGTTGATGCTGGATCACAGAGCTTGTTGCTGTTACGATCGGTTGACTTGTGGTAAGAGAATTTTGCATTATCCACTCCGACTTGTGCATTAAAGTCACCAGCAAGAATCAGAAAATTCTGAGCAGGGATGATTTGAAGAGTTTGGGAAAGAGAGGCGTAGAAATCATCCACATGATTCTCTTCAGAAACATTTGGACTATAACACGCGATGAATGTAGTTCTTGGATTATTATTGAATTCTGCAACCATGATTCGATTTGAGATTTTTTGGAGGGAGAGTAAATTGTTTGCAGCCTTATAAGAGAAGAATACCTAATCCTCCAATTGTTGTTCCTTGAGAGTTTTTCCAAGCTGAAGATGTGACAAACTTGTATCCCCCAAGATTTGTAAATTAAATTTCAGTGTCTTCGAGCATTGTCCTGTGCTCTTGAATTGATATTACATTAACTGGTATAGTTATTTATTGTCCAAAAAGCAATAAAAAATAAAACTATTGTTTGACTTTTTAATGCATAAATTGTTGTTTAAAAAGTGGATTTAGAGAAGCGGCAAATTAATCGAAACAGGCAGTTATCTTGAAGTTATCTACCTATTACTATATTTTCTCTTATATACATTGGTTTGCCAATTATCCAGATTTGCCTCTGCTTTGAGACAATAGTTCTTTAGGTGACGTAACATTAATTTTATTGTTTCACTTGTTTTTCAGCCAGTACAAGAAATATATTCCACTTTATTGACGTCATCTACAAATGAAAAATCAATGTATGCAGACTTACAAAATATAAAGAAGAAAGAATCGAATTACGAGATCATGGAAACTCAACTAAATAAATATGAAAATTTCGAAGTGATGTATTAGTTCATAGGTTTTGTGAGCTTCAAACTAATGATTTATGTATTTATATAACTCAAACGTAATATTTAGTAAAATATCCAAAGCAACTTTTCGTATTTCATAACCCTAGAACGGAGATATTACAACTAACTTTATTTTCTACTATATTAAATAATAAGTAAATTATATTCTTCGTGTATTTTATTTCTCTTTTCATGAAGTAGACATATTATCTCTCTCATCTCTCGTCTCTCATCTCTCAAATAATTTATCTTTGATAGAGTTAAACAATACACAATTATTATCCAATTTATTTTACTTAAGAAACTTTAATATACCGTAATTAATCAACTAAGTTACTAAGGACATAATTATAAAAAGACTTTGATCTATTATGGTTTCAAGATATGAAATAAATCTTTTCTTTAAATGTCTCCAGGGATATAACAGCACCTTTATAAGCCAACCAAATTTTGATACTGCAATATATTATGAAGATAGCTCTCCCCTCAGTTGAAAGAAAATAGATTCTAGACTTTAATTGTCATATTTTTAAATTTAATTCATTGCAGTGTTTTATTCATTTAAATTGAGTTATGGCATTGCATGACTTTTTAATTAACATTTTCAGGTCATACTAACAATTAAATGTTGTTAGTTTTGATTATAAACTTAGCATGGACTAGATTTATTACTTCTAATGCTTTTTTACTTCTTTATAATATTTATTAGCAATTTTAAAAATAGAAAAAAAGAGAACTCCAAAAAAAGATGGGTCAGTCAGATTACGCTTAGACATCGTGCTTTAAATAAAGCTATTTTACGTCACGTTTACCCTATTCCAACCTTAGAATCAATCATTGATGATCTAAAGGGAGCAAAGTATTTCTCTAAGGTTGATTTACGAAATTCTTATTTTCAATTAATGCTCGACGAACAATCACGAAAGTTAACAACTTTTATCACCATCTTGGGTCAAAAAGTTAAAAAAATAACTCAAAAACTAAAACGGAGACATACGTAGTATTGCCACTTTAAAGCGTAATAACTCAAAATTGACTCAATACTTTTCGATATAATATAATTGTATGCGTTGTATTTACGAGTGTTTTAAATTTGTAAATAATAAAAGTAATCATGGTTCATTTAGCTGTAATTGATTGCTCTAAGCTTTTTCAGACTTCCAGAAAATGCTTCTAGGAAAACAACATAGAAATCAAAATTAAAGAAAGTCAACTTGTCAAAGAATGGAAATGTTCATATATGTCATTTTCATTACGAGGATAGTTGTTTTTAAAGAGATCTAAAGGTTCGTAAAAGGTTATCATTCATCTATCTATTTTTCCGAATTAAAATTAATCAAATAATTGAGACTTCGAAAGAAATGTATTGCGTATGTTTTTTCTGTCATGAAATTCACCAACAAACGTCAAACGGAAACAAAAAGCATTAGAATTAATTATTTTTTTCTTATATCGATCTAATATATACTTATGGCGGCTGGTTAATTAAAATTGGTAGCGTTTGCTGCCATTTACATAGTAAGTAACAGTTAACTGTTTATCTTTTTAGAATAAACTTTTTGGCTTACCCTTGAGAAAAATACTAAGCAAAAAAGATCGGAAAAATAAACACCAATCAAACATCAGTTTATCTGCGACGCAATTGACACCAATGATGCTATGATGTAACTCGATAAAGGTAATGAACTTTTTGAACATTCACAAGTGACACTAACTGAATGGAAATCTATGGTATCAGTAAATATAAGATAAATAGAAATTAACATTATTTATTATATATAAGAAACTTTTAAAACTGGCTTTTACCAAGTTTCGTAAGAGAAACAACAAGTTTTATGAGAAACTTGAACAATTTTCTTAGACTCTTTAAGGTTCAAATTATGCTTACGTTCACAAGTTTTGTATACTTAAAATTATTTTTTTTTAAATATATTTTATATTGCGGGCAAACTCTTTGAATGTAACGAGAAGTTTATAGGACATGCAAGAAAATCTTTTATATTAAAGAAAGAGGTGAGATTATGACCGGTTCCTCTTTTATTTTATTTTTTAAATTTTCAGAAGAGAGTCATCATAATGGTTGGTGTAAATGTGATCAAAATATTATATAACATAATAAAACTACAAACACATTTCAATGATCGCATTATTGCTAGTTAGCTGGTCTTCCTGATCTGAAGTTTTCGATTCAAGCCCTATAAATGAATTTTTTGTTTTAAGTAAAGAGCTTTCAATATAATTGTTTTTTCAATGAATATATATGAAGGGTTATTTTTATTATAATAAAGCCAGTATTATTTGTTTCTTGATGAATGTGAAAATGATAACAAAGACTTCATTAAGGATATTGCGATCATATAAAGGGTAATTTTTCGTTGACGAAATATGTAGTAAAAATTGGCCTCTATTAAAATCCTTAATATTATAGCTCCATAAAATTTTAAATTAACCCCTAAAGTTAAAGATGTTCATCCCTTAGCAGCAAAATTAAAATTAATAGCTATGTCATTTTCTTTGATAATTAGTTTTAGAAAATTTCCTAACTTATTGATATTGTTTGTGTTTATTATGAGTAAAAAGTGGGTAATATAGATTTGATGATAGCAGTTATTATTATAGGGATTGTTATTAACAGGCATTAGAGTATAAATCATGCACATTAAGTTAAAATCATTTAAACCTCTATAAGGAATTTAAATTGTTTTTTTGTTTTTTTGTTCCTTACAGCACTAATCATTGGGAAGTAATGCATTCTTCCTTCCAGGAGCAAGATTAGATTTAAAAAGTGTTTGTTGTTACTAATTTCGTAAGCGTAAAAAATAATTAGCAAAGCTAAAGCGCTATAATTCTCAGAACGGATGTGCCCTACAATTTATAACAGTCTTGTATAATACATTTAATTAAAGACATGGAAATGAATTTTTATTTTAAAGTTTGACATTACAAAATTTATCTAATTTTCCAAAAATTAGCACTACTGAGCTTGATGTTTTTCCAAGATTAAAATTTGGAACTTAAAGTTCTGGTCTGGTACCATACCCTGCTTTGAGCTAAAGTGATATTTAAAATAATTTATACTATGCTAAGAATAGTAATAATTAATTAACTATCCTATCAAGCTAAATTTCAGTTTTTTATAAAAAAAGTCAATTTGCAAAAACTATTCAAAAAAAATTTAGATTTCTAGATTTCGTTAGTTATTGTCGGTCCAAAAATAAAAATTCATCAAATTTTTGCTAATTATCTTTAGTTGTCGTCGAGTTTGAATTGTGCTTTAAGTAATTAGAACCCAATCAAAAAAAGTGAAAGTTTTTTTCATTCTGACGATTATGTAGTGTTTAAATGAATGTAGTCTAGCAGCCATATTATAGTCGTATAACTCGAGTCTTAAGTAGTCGAAACGCCATGGTAATGGAGAATTTCTACAAAACAAACTGTTTATTTGGTATTCGGTAATGCGCAAAGGTCTGTATAGAAAAACATAATATTTGCTAGGTGATTAAATATTACATACACATGTTATTACTTTTTGTTAACATATATGACAGTTCATATATATCAAATTACATTACAGATATATGTTTCAGTTTATGAGCGATTTCTGCTCATTTTATGGAACTATATTGTTTATGTTGAAAATTGCATTTGTATATAAAAAGAAAGCATATTGTAACAAGAACAGTACTATCTCAAATGTTTGTAAATGCAATGCGTCGTGGAATCTTTTATGTTTTTGTTATTGTATTGCAAATCACCACTACAGGTAACAGTTTTAAAAATATTTAACCAAATTTTTCATTGATTTTCTGACTGATATGTTACTGTTGAAGTTTTAAATTCTAATAATTTGGACTCTCGTTGAAGATTTCTTTGCTTCGCAATTCGATACACTCACTTACTCATGATTCACTACGGCTAGAGTAGCTATCAAGAGTGAGAAAAAACATACATATACAAAATATATATAATTTGTACTTGCCGGACTAATTCAATCGAAACCACTGAACACTACCTACTGCATTGCTCTAACTATTCAAACCAAAGACTTGTTCTATTTGACAACCTTCGCTCATTACACATAAATGTAATTCCATTAAATCCTTTATTCTTCTGTAAACTTCTCCTATATGGTGACTAATCCTTCAATAACAATTTGAATTTTGAAATTTGTAATTTTGTTATTAGTTTTTTATGCGAGTCAAATCGATTTAGTAGACCACTCTTTTGATTTAGACTTCTGCTCCAATTAACTTAGCACTTTATTAGCATTTTATTAAATTTATTAAATATTAAAATATTATTATTTTTGCTTTTTTTTTTTGCGGTACAAAATTTAATGGTTTTTGCGAGAGGGGGAACTCTACCTGTACTGGGGGGGGGGGGGGGG
>JAUEKX010404319.1:1201-14469 GCA_031834005.1 Dendronotus venustus
TGTAAAGTTTGAGTAAAGTTTGAGTAACAAATTATCTTGTATGGACCTTTTTTTTCACATCTAATATAAAAAAGTTGGGTAATTTCCCTGGGTAACATTTAAATGGGTTTTTATGAAAAAAAGAATAAAACAGAAAGCTAACATTTAAATTTGAACCAATCGTTATTTTCAAGAAAGAATGAAAAATGCCAGAATACGTTCTTTTGTTGGATACTTATTATAATTAATATCTAGCCTACATACCAAACATTTATATGGAATTAGTTTTACTTCGTTAATAAACTTCTCTCTTATATCGTTAATCCCAATACAATAGGTTTCTTAATTGTCTGGATATTACCTATAATAATAAGATATTATCCCACTAAAGGTCTTAAATTATTAATAATAACACAGGGCCCACGCTACGGTTTTCAAAGTGAGGGGGCCAAAAAAGCCGAAGGTTTATTTTTAGGTTACTTTTGTTATTATTTGCTGAGAAAAAAAATTACTTTGCAAAAAAGTGGGGGGCCCTGTAACACGTACCCGTATGATCCTTTTCTTAATTTTCTCTGGGAATAAGTTACTATATCTTTATTACGAAATTCATAATACAAGGTACTTTGTGTAAATCACTTCACTAAAATAATTGTAGCACGGCTAATGTTGGTTGTCACTTTCTTCCTAATTTTGCTATTGTTTTATTATTTTATATGTTATTCTATTACCTATACATTCATATTAGCTTTATGTTATTCTAGTTCTTTAATAATATTTTGAGTAATTAGTTTTGTTGTTGATTTAATAAATAAGAAAAAAATCATAAAAAATAATTAACAAATAATTAACTTCGAAGGGTTGTATGATTGCACAAAACAAGAAAGTAGAAAAAAAAGGTTTAACAACAACAGCTATTTCTTTTATATTTGCCTATTATTCACTGAACATTTAAATATTCCGCACACGACATAAAGTCATAAACTGAAGTGCAAGCTTTCCTTTTTTGAGCGTTGTTGTAGTGTATAGCCCTTCTTAATTTCGATGCATAATTACTACGCATATCATAATTATTTATCTTAATTTTCCGACAAAATAATAATATTATTAATTATGACAAAAGAAAATACGAACAGACAAAATATAAACACAAGATTTTGTAGCACGTTTGAGAAAAAAAAAACAGAATTAAAAACAACATGTCCACTAGTGCTTTAGAAGATTGCTTATTATAAAAGCAATATATTTTCTATAGAATATGATACCTTGCAGTTTTAATGGTATCTGCTGTCCTAACCTATGAAATGCACGAAATTTCAAAATGGTGGTCGAAATCTACCGAAAAAATCGTCATCAAAATTTACTAAAAATAAATAGTTTACCCAAAAGGCATGACGTTGAAATTATTGTTATTTGAAAATTCCACTTTTGCCTTTCTATATCCAATAAGGGATTCCATAAAAAATGTAATGTAACAAAGCTCTCTCAATTTCACGTGTCAAATCATTCTTCTCTAACGATATGACCTGCGTCTCTTGAATTTATTTAAATAGCTAATTTTTTGGATAAAAAAAATATTCGGGGAATGTGAGAAATTTATTGTTGTAAATTCAGTGAAATTGGGATAACTTACTCAGAGAAAGAGAAATGAAATGTTAAATGTCACAGTAAATTATCGGTAAGATTCTCTTCTTCTTTGCACAAAATCAAGACAAATCCAGACCAAATGTATAATAGCTATGAATAATTCACAATATAATGCATTAAAGTGTTTGCCATCGCTATATGTTTTATCTATTTCATGATTTGTTTATAAAACTCCCCCCTGATTTTATAGTATATATGTAATATTTTAAGTAAGAAATTATGTAAATTCTGAATTATCTGCTGATTTATAGTCCATCTTTATTGCACACTATTTTACAAAAATTTCATTAGGTATTTTGTGTAATTTTGAGATAAATAGGTTACAAAATATTGCAGATATTGTTTTATGGGAATATCGTTCCTTGTGTTACCTTATTCTATACCTTATTTTGTTTGAAAACAATTTGTATGTTTACAATTGTTGTCATGAAAGTTAACATTTATGTAATGACATTTAACTACATAAATTTCCCAATATTTCGATCACTACTAGGTGTCTTTTTCAAATGAAAAACATTTTTAGTAATTAAAAAAATGACATTACTGACTTATTACTGCTGAATAGCATTTATTTGTTTTTCTTTACTAAAAATACTGTGCTAAATAAGGGAGTATAAAAAACTTAATTGTCCCTTTATTACACGTAATAAAAATAAAAACAATTAATTGTTTGACTTTTATTTAACAGAAAAGTAATAATTTCCCTAAACCCTGCTAAAATAATTTACCACATTAGTCTGTATAAATAATGTAAAACACGCAACCGTGAATAATAGATCTTCTAGCATTCAAACATTGACAAACCAAATACAGTGCTGTGTTGTAGTTCAGTCTTTTAAATTGCATACCATAATATTACTAGTTACAGTCATTACAGTATAGAAGATATCGGTTCATAGAAAATACTGTATGAATATGAAAGTGTCAATGATTTGATTACTATTATTATTATTATTATTATTATTTGTTGAACCTATTGGAAATTTTGTCGAAATTTGAAAGAAATTGCAAAAGTTGAAAGAAATAACACATGAAATACAAAACAAATAGATAGGTTCTACCGTAATCACAGTATATATTTCTTAAAGAAGTAAAGAAAAATATTTTTATGGAGAAAAAATAAAAATACAACATTTCAAGTGGAATAATTAAGAATATGTTAAGAATAGATTGCCCTAAGTTTTACCATTTTAAAAACATTTTATCCTGCCCGATTTAAGTTTAAGCTTATATAAAAACGTATATTATATAACCTCATGTAAGCATTATTAAAGGATGTATCAGTTGATTTATAACGAGCATTTCAAAAGTTGGAAAACATGGAGTCTTCCTTTTAGTTGGAAGTTTTGATGGCAATTAAATTAGCTTAATAATTTAACTGAGAATTTTGTTGATGTTTTCTGCATTTAATTTATACTAATAGCATGTATTTTATGTTTTGAGCCGTTATGTTTGGAGTTATGAATCAGTCGTCTCTTGAGCTAGCCAGGATAACAATTTATATAATAGTTGTTTTAAGTTCATAGTGGCACTTGGCAATTTCTTATTAGATGCGTTGAACGAATTTAATCAATCAAATGGCTGTAACTCTGCTGATAATTAAAAGTATCTAATTATGTATCACAACAAAATGAATAGAAAGTAAATGTAGACACACTTAATAATTTTATCATATTATTATAATGTATATTTTATATGTAATAATAATTACAATCATTATGAGTAAAGGTTTTCAACGATGAAACAATGAATAAGATCTGCAATACTCGTTCATATGTGTTACAATCTTTTTTGGGGGATGGGAGAGGGGAGTGGGTTAATGAAGCAAAAAAATAGTACCACTAATAGTAATTTTTTTCTCTTTAATTGATCAAAGAAATTCTCATTTAAGACAAAGTTGATTGTTGTTTATACGTTAATAAGAGAAATTAGCAGAAAATTAACGAAAGATATTAACAAATGACCATCACAGAGTTCGAGTTTTTAATTAAAAATTATTAAAATTAGGAAAAAGAAGTTATAAAGAGTTTAGTTTCTTTATTACATTATTAACTTTGAATATTTATTTGGTAATATCGACTTCGTCTTCGACTCAACAGTACACATAAAAAGCTAACAAAGGTTAAATTACTTTATTACTTTCAACGCAGCACAGTATCATTTGTGTGCTATAAATAATAACGCATTGCTGTATGTTTTAACAGTATCTTAAAACTACAAACTTTGTTATTTAAGAACTATCTGTGACAAAATTTAATTATAAGTCATATTTACGAATACAGAAATTTTACAACGTAAATAAGATTTTCATGTTTCAACAACAATTTCCTCAGGGGCCTACAGAACCAAACATTATATTGGTAATAACTACCTATATATTCATTGATTCTTTCTACAGAAAAACAAATTTCAATGGAAAATTATGCACTACCTCAAAGTACTAAATTTAAAAGATTATTTACTCAGTTTTGAGTCACGTGTAAAGGTTTAATTTATTTTTCCAGTGAAAAAATAAGTTGAATTAATGCATTAAATTCTCCATGCGTTATATATATGCCAAGGAAATGTATAACACTGAATATTAATAATACTATTCAAACCAGTAAATTATTATATATTATTCTCTTTTAGGGTGGTCAAAGTTGGTAAGGGATGTTTAGGTTTGCAAGGTTTTAAACTTTAATTTTAAAATTGGCCTATAAACAATGATATAACAAAATCTCGAAACCTTTAAGTTTCATTGATTAATTTATCACAAAATGGATAGATGCACTATTAAATCATAAAGATGTCCTTTCTCCAATTAAAAAATTTACTAATGACATATAATCATGGGTTACTTACAAAGTTGTAATGGCAATCGATTTTCTACTTGATTGTATTTAAAGTGTTATTTAAATTAAAATGAAATACTTCTTGTATTTAAAAAGACACACAATATTATTGGTATGTTTACTGTGTAAAAATATAGCAACAAAACCACACATTCTAGATAAAAGAATATTATCCATTTTTTGCATTAATATTTCTGACATTTACGTATATTCTAAACAATAAATATCCGTTGAAAATCTTTAAAATATCCACAATGTATTATTGCGAATTCATATTTAAGAAATATTAGGATACATTAAGTCACTTTTCCCTACATTCACATTCAACTTCTTTTTTTTTTAATTAACTTTTTATCAATTGATATCAGTTTTTTATCATTCTTCATAATGGAAAACTGTTTGTATAAATATTCAAATGTTGAAATGTCGTGGAAAAAATTAATAATTACTATTACTATTTTAACTGATATACTTGAATTTATGTCTTATATCATATCTAAATAATAAACTTTATTATAAGCATGATTTGAGTTCTTCAGTAATCTCCATATTTTTTATAATCGAAAGTAAATATGCTCTTTAAATTCCCTTTTCAATGAATATATGGTGGTTTTGTTTAATTATGAATGTCTATCATGAATTTATCGTTTTTCAGACACCACTCTCCCGTGAATGATAAGTCACATCAGTACTTTTAATCATTTTTACTTCATTATGTGGTAAGCATTCCTGTTAAAAATGGTTTTTCGATTTTTCTCTTTGCTCTTGAGAAATGACGGTTTAAGTAAAACTATTCAATAAACAACCATACATTTTACTTTAAAGCCAAATATGTACAAAAAATACTCAATTAGAAAAAAGCTTTTTTTGATAACTCAAAACTAAGGGGACTTCTGAATCACAATAGAGAGCTGATTAGAGTGAATATTGTTTTCGAGAAAACTGCATTTTAAGTCTACACTTTAAATAATTTACTGCAAAAAATCAACGAAAAGTAGAATTTAAGGAAACAAAAGTTTATAAGAAGTAATCATTTTATTTATAACTATATATATTGATAAATATTACTTAAAAGAGAAGAAAAAGTTTGTTTTTTTAAACAACAAAAGACACTTTTTGAAAACTAACGTTAAAGGCGTACTGACTATCCTTAAATAAATATAAAAACGTATTTCGTACACATGCTCTTTTTTATATAAGAACATAAGAACATAAGAACACTTGGCTCAAGTTTCGTCAAAAAAACAAGAACGTGCCAAGAACAACCTGAAACTCAAAGTGCATTCATCAAAATATAAGACCAGGCTGATTCTTTTATTTTTTTTTTTCTTAGTCATAAACACAAAGTATTTGCTTGCTAAGTTTAGTTTTCATGAAGTTTTACAAAGTCAAATTCTATTTGATAACATTCAGATAGAAATTTGATCATTAGTTCTTAAAATGGTTTTTGTTAAGAACCGAAATAAGAACAACCGAGACTAAAAATTGTTAAAAAACAAATTGTCAAAAAACGCGTAATTAACAATTTTTTAATATATTCTTTAGAGTGAAGTTAAATGTTTAAAGATTTTTAATTTTAATTACCAGGACAATATTGGTACCATAGTATTACTATTTACTGGTATGAAATTATCAAAACTGTTTTATGATGAATCTATTAAGCAGATGCCGTTGCCGGATCAATTAGTAAAAGTATTTGTATAAAGGTCCTAAACCTAAACCTAAAAACCTTACAGCCCTGGTCTTAAAAGGGTATAATGCTACTCTAAAGTTTGTAAATACTTGTTGTTTTAAATCTTTATAAACTTTTGGAATACAACCTTTTAGCAAAGAAAACAGAATTTCAGACAGTTCTCAAATAATGATATGTGTGTACATAACACTTCCAAAATTAAAAAAAGTTTTGCCAATCATCATCAACCTTCTTCCATATAACAACCGGTCTTATCACGAATTTAATGTGGATAGCTATTGGCAATGAAAAATATACAGAATATATCTCAAGCTGACAAGCATACTAATACAAAAGAAAAGAATATCAGTGTTTGACCATGTGAACATCAGTATTTATACTAAATCTAGAGAATTCAAAAATAGAAACAAGTACGTTAGTATCTTTTTGCAGTGCGTAACTTTAACCTTGATGATGGAAAACCTGTCCTTATAATACGTCATTCTGGGTTGGCAAATAGCTGATATTAAAGATTTTTGGACTGTTCAATTACGTAAAAGTTTAAGAGCTAAATCAAGGTACCCCTTTTATGCAACGCGTCTGTAATTAGATTGTAGATTGAATAATAGAAAGCCCCACTATAAAAAGAATACGTCTCTTAAAAGGAATTACTTTGTGTTTTCATGAAAGACAATAGCAGCGAGATAATATAAAAGATGAACGTAAATTACATGTTGATCAATTAGCATTACGTAAAAAAACATATAAGTCATCACTCACTGTTGATCGTCAGATTAAAACAATTCATTTACGTATAGCAATCTACGTTATTGCCTGACCTCTATACACTGTTTTAAACATCTTGTATTCAATTTAGCTCGTCTGCAAAGCTAAGGTGCCTGCATAACATAATTAGACACTCGACTAGAAACAGCATACGTTGAATATGTGGAAGGAAAGTATTTTTTCATTTGTTGTTCTTAGAGGTGTGTATTGATAAGAAATGCATTCAGTCATGCCAATAAAGAGGAAAGTATATGAAAAACACATCAGCAGAATGGATAAGGGAACCCACTGTGGTTTAAATAATTCTCAGTCAAGAAACCCACCGCTCAAATGCACAGGCTGTAAAAAGAGGATACGAAGCCGCTACTATGTGACCTTTGACGAGGAATCATGGCATGAGAAGTGTCTCACATGCGATGTTTGCGATGAGATTCTGTTCAGCTTTGGCTCTGGGAAGTGCTACTATCGGAATGGCAATAAGTTGTGTCTGATGGACTATGTAAGGTAAGTTTTATATTGTCCCGTTGTAATCAACTCTGCAAATAGCTGATCTTAATTTATGAAAGACTTTTGCTTTTGATATAAACAGATAAAAGTTATGTTTTTTGGTTAAATTAAATTAAATTTCATGATAACAACATTGAGTTTTTGGCATCTAAAGAGTCAGCAAACACATTTGTAGGAGAGCAAAATGGTAAATATCTGTTAAGCAACATCAATAGATAAGTGTTTTACATTCTCCTTCGTAGATGTTGCCAAACATTTAAATACGCTTTTGTTTTGGACCTATTTTCTGCCTTTTTTAACGTTTAAACCCTATATGCCGGATATTGTATGTATGAAATGAAAAAGATATCATAGCTTTTAGTCACTGAAGTTTCAAACCGAAAAGATATAGTTCATCAAATTATATTTAGATTATCTTTCAATAATACCAAATTTACCGAAAAGATATAGTTCATAAAATTCTATTTAGATTATCTTTCAATAATACCAAATTTACCTACACCCTACACTCTACACCATTTATAAAATTTATGACTTGCTAGTGGTACAAAGTAAGAAAAAATGATAAAATACAAATCGCATTTTTAAATATAAAAATATACCATGCATTTTTTAATTCAGTATAACTGTCGTTGGTATCAACAATGTAATGTTATAAGATTGTGTTTTTAACAATCTAATTGTTACTAAGCAAAATCTCGCAAAAATTATTTTGTTAAAAAATGATCAAAAAATCAAAATCAACTTGATAACATGTTATTCCATTAATTTACAACTATGAATGTGTTTTCTTTGCGTTCTGAGAAACTGTTAAATGATATGATAATCAATGTGTCTTTGACTGGCAATAAAACCTGTCAAAAAATGTTGAACAAAACTACATACTTAAAATAGAAGAGATATTTAAATTGTAATCAAACTAATGAAAAACTGTGAATCTATATACAAAGTATATGAAATATACTCCATTTGTTATTCACAATTGAAAAATTCATTTTGTAGCATTGATCGTACAGCTTCACTTAATTTCTCCGTTTAAAATAAACTGTTGTATGTTTAGCAAAATTATTGTCAGTAACAAAGTTTTACGAAACAGTATTTAAATGTTTAAATCTTCGACCATTTAGAGTGTATTTAGCTTAATTCCTAATTGATATTTTTATTCTACAGAACCTTGTGTAGATATTTTCATTGACTAATATTTTTGTTATTATTTTTAATATATTTATATGTCAGCTTGAGTAGTATTACCATTGTGGAACAAGATAGATACCTCCAGTAAACAGAAACAAATATGAATTAATTTATTAATGATGATATATTTTGAAGTTTATTGTTCATCATCAGCTCTAAAATAAAATAAAAGGAATAGGTTAAAATCATGTATACCAAAATATATATACCAAAATTCTACAATATTTTGTATGGCGGTTTATTGTAGAATTTTGGTATAAAGTGAATGTGTGTACATATTAGTGATTTTTATAACTTTATATGATTTTAACTATATTTGATTTTAATATTGCTTTTATTTTATTTTATTTTATTTTAGAGGTAATGATGAACAATAAAGTTTGAAATATATCCTCATTAATAAAATAATACATTGTTGGTTTTGTTTACCAGAAAAATATTTATATGTTAATCATATCAAACAATATTACTGTTTTCAATTATTGGTTAACCAAAGAATACTTTTTTCCATTCCTAAATTATTTGTTATTAGCCGCTAATATCTATATTAACGGATTTTTTTGTAATCAATTAATTATGCATGCTGTTTCAAACGATCTTACAAAATTAGTGTCTTCATTATATGTTCTGCTATTTATAATCGGAATTCAATTCGAGTGGAACAATTTTTTAAAGGAAATAGTTTTTGCCACTCAAAAGACCTAAAAAATACCTAATCTTTTTAAGTATCTTTGTACACTAATATATACATTCAAATTGTTCGAGTTTAAACGTCCAAATCTTGATCATTTGTTTTTCTGAATTAAACAAAATACAGAGTAAAACATGTTGGCTTTGAATGGCTGAAGTTATTTGCAAACGTAAAGTCAATTCCTAATATGTTGACTCTTCATGAAACTATGAAAATTCGCTAAAAAATAAGCTGGACATCAAATATAAAGTTATCCGCGAAAAGTTAAAGGGCCAAAAACATTTTTTTATTTAATTTATCGAAAGTAACCATAATATTGACAACAGATCCAAAATTTTACTTTCTAAACATTCCAGCAGCAAAAGTTATCACCATTGATAGTTCAAACTTTAAAGCCATCATATCAAATGTGAAATCCAGTGTCACAGGCTACCACCTATATAAGTGTCTAAAGTATGAATCAAGGCGAAATTAAATGCTGAAGAAGGTTTTCTTGAAACTTTAAATGGCAATATCTTTGGGGAAAAAAATTTGCATTGTTGTTCTATGATTTGGTTTCTTAAATAAAGAAAGGATTTCAGCATGGTAGAATTTAAGAGCTATGTGTTGTATAAACAACGAGAAAGGTTTAAACATGATATTAGGTAGATACATAATATATAAATAAATAGCATGACATATATATATATACCTAAAAATATAATCAAATTGTAATTCAAATTGGTAAATATTAATGAAAAATATTAAGATAGCTCAGCCTATTTTTCTCCTTTTAAACATAAATCCTTATGTAATAAAAATTCAGCAACTAATATTTTGAGATATTTCCTTATCATATCATTTTTTTCCTTTTATTACAGTCATAGTCAAGCAATCTTCTCCACTTATTGTGCTTCTTTCTAGTGCAAGCCACGAGCGCCAGGTATATCCTAATTTAAAAAGACAAATTTAATTCAAAACAAAAGGACAGATTTAATTCAATACTTTTAAAATTTATACTTCGTTTCTTGCTAATTTATTATTTATTTTTATATGCAAATTCGGTGTGTGTACATCGTAAAATATATTTTATTATTACACAAAATAAAATCGCTGTAAAAAATTCATCAAATAGTTTTTTAATAGCAATTAAAAGTTTTTACACATTTCAGCAAAAACAAACGTGTGATTTTCATTGATAAATGTTCGCATATTTTCAACAAGGTATCGCTCTGATGATAACATTATTTTTGTGTTGTAAATATAAGTAGTTTCCTCGGTCAATCAGATTACTTCTCAGTTCAAATCTAGTCTCTAAATTCAAGGATTTGTTAGAAAATATAAAAGGCTCTTTCTACAATTCAACATTAAAAACACTCCATTTTTGGCGAAGTTTTATGATATGTAATAAGTCTAAACATGTGGAAAGAAACATTTCTAGTCTTTATCTTGTACCTTGTTGCTCAATGGGTATTGGTGCAAATATCGAGCACGTACTTAAAGTTTTATAATAATTAAAAATTGACCATCTTTATTTTTTTTCTCGTCCCTTCACCTTTGCGACGCTTATATAATTGATCCATTAAACAGGAAACACTTTAATATCACTTGCTTTTATTAAAATAGACAGGAAATCTACGAAACTAGTTTTTTCATCCTAGCTTATTGATGTCTTATTCAAGTTTTGCTTATTGATAGAAACACTAGACAATAAATTTTGTTCTATTGATATATTTTTCACATTTTCACCAAACTTAATTCCCACTAATTTTAATACACTTTAATAGTCTTCTGTTATTATAATAATAGAATAATCGATTTTGGGTATGCTCTACTTGAGAAACACAAAGGAAGTCGTCTTTTCGCTATCCTTCGCAGATGACGCCTTCCTTTTCTGATTACGGTCAGCCTGAAACACTCATTTTTCAATTTTTCCTCAAAATCTAAAATCTTAAAAGATGTAATGTAACAATATGGAATGTCTGAAAAATGCTCCCCTTTTAACTTTTGTAAAATTCAAAGATACCTAATGCTTGCAAAAAAGTAATTGTTGTTCTACCAATATTTATTAAGGATAGTCGATACTCCCTTCACATGATTTCAGCTTCTTTGTAACATCCTATAATCTGTTAATTTTTTTTATGAAATTACAATTAAAGTAAAACTATTAAATAAACCACTTAAATTTTACGCTAAAGCAATTTTTCCTGACTCAAGTATTATTTTCGTCTTGTATGTCTATAGTTCAATATATTTACAATTTTGATTCTCTTATTATTATTTTTGTATTAAACCTCTTCGAAAAATTCTCTGACAAATTAATTCTGACATGAGCTTCTTTCTGCATTAAGAAACTATTAACTTTAAAGCTTTCATCCTAAGCAAAAGCAAATTACTTTAAAATAACTACAAACATGTCACAATATTAATAAAATCACACGAAAACAAAGTTTTAAGTTGTAGGACACTAAGCCACATTAATAAAATTAACCCGGTCGAATAAATTTTTCTACGAAAAAAGTAAATAAATAATATCAATAATAAGATAACATATGTTTTAAAAGCAATCATGTTACTTCAAAGAAAACAAGTTTGTTGGCGAAAACACTAACTATTTACGAGCTATGACATTTCATTATATCAAAGCCGATTAAAACTTAAAGAGATAGCAAGTATTCAATTACAATAATCAATTTCTTCTGAAATGTTCTCAAAGAGCAATCATAATTAAATTTTTCCCCGCTTCCACGTCATCACACCTTCTTCTCCAAAATTTCATTTGACTGGATTTTTTACCTTTTTCAAAACAAACACGACGTAAATGTGTGATATTTTAGTTTTGTTTTACTTACATCTTGGTCAGAGAATAATTGCATAATCTTTAGCTATTAAATATTCGAAAAAGAATATATGCACTTGTGTTTTACCGAGCACACGAAAGCTTTAAAAATAGATGCCTGGCCAATCAGAGGTGCATCTAGCAATAACGTTACTAGTTAAAGATATCTGAAGGAGAAATGATCAATGGAAATTATAGTATTTCTGCTGCAAAATGCTCTCGCCGGTTTCATAGGTTTTGCATGAAGTAAATGTGAAGTAACAAAAGAAAATCAAGGGCATGATATCTGAAAAAGATACTATCGAAACTATAGCCTATTTCGATACTTACTTTAAATTAATGCGATTTAGTATCCCAATCAAGGACTTTCTTTTTAGTGTTTGAAATGGTAACCTTTAAACAACACAACTTCTTTATAGGGTTTCCCATTTGGCACATGACGTTATAACGACGTCATTTGGACGTTCGTACGACGTAAAAACAACGTTGTTCTAACATACTGTACCGGGTGGTTATATTCCTTTTTCAAAGTTTGCCTGAGTACCTTCAGACCAAAAATATAGACAAAGGACGGGTGAAAGCAAGGATTCAATTTGTGAATCCTCTGTATCATTTTTATCTATGTAAAGATTAGATGTTGCTGTAATCGCTTGACATTATTCGCTGTTATTTTTAACTGTTACCAATTCTATATTATAATATTATTTTTGAATACACAGTATTAATTTTTCTCCTTGAGTGTCCTTGAGTGTCCTTGAGTGGGTCTACTATCAAAGTGGATTGAACTTAAATACGATTATAACGACATTTATTTCTTGATACATAATGTGTGGTAGATGAAATGTGGCAAAACTAAACGGTTTAATCAACATACTACCTAAGCCCCAAATGGCTCATTACGAAACAGTTGTTCGGCGCACTTTGAGTATTATTTACTAAAAAAGGAATGGTATGTCTAAACGGAAAAGGATTTATTAAAAAAAGGCAATTAGCTAAATTGATCAACAAAT
Organism: Dendronotus venustus; assembly: GCA_031834005.1. Lineage (NCBI taxonomy): Eukaryota > Metazoa > Mollusca > Gastropoda > Nudibranchia > Dendronotidae > Dendronotus > Dendronotus venustus. Next base: position 14,337 of record JAUEKX010404319.1, read on the forward strand.
TAAGCTTATGAAATGGAGATAGCTTATTATTATCGAATTATGAAAAAGAAATTGCATGTCTATTTGGTTTCCTAGATCATCATGAAGATTACCTACCAATTATACAAAATGAGGTTATTTGAAATGGATTTGA
>JAUEKX010404430.1:0-12547 GCA_031834005.1 Dendronotus venustus
ATGACAATGAGAAATAGTACAAGATGATTTTATTTTCACTCTCCTTCGCATGTATTTGCTACATTCTAGATCCGCCTGTGCAACGTGATCAAAAAGGGGATTGTCAAAATTATAAATTTGAAAAGAAAGTTCTTCAGAGAAAAAAAAAATGTTGATTTAACGTGACAAATCCCAAGAGCTTACATGATAATGAGATCTCAAACAACTGTGTAATTATAAAATTGTGTAATGGATTTCCGTAAACCTTCCTTCCTCGCGTCTCCCAGGCTAATTTATGTTGTTGTTTTGTTGATATTGCAATCCATAAATCTTATAATTGTTGTGAATTAGAAATACTTTCAAAATGTTTAATGTCCTTGTATTTGACATTTCTTCAATTAATTGTTATAAACAAGCAATTATGAGGAAGGAATTATATTGGTTCCAGGTCTTTGGAAACTTTTACATGCGGGACTGCGTATCATCGGATGTTAACATGAGTGCTACACGTTTTTATCTTTGACGCAATTTTCGCCTACTTTTCGCTTTTTATTTTTAATTATAGAATGCAAAATGGATCCTAATTTTCTTATAATTATTCTATCATTCGTATTGCAAAACATAGAGATCTAAACCATTAAGCACAACCCAATCGTCAATAAATTGGATTGATGAGGCTTCGCAGTATCAAATTACTCTTTTCAGAGAATTGGTTGCTTAATAATTAATAGCAACCATCATTATAAGAAAGTTGGAATGAATACTTTTATTTTTTACAAATAAATACCCTTATTGCTATACCTCTATATTACTATGTTCCAATTTCCATTTTCCTTTTCGATTTAGCATAATTAAAGAGATCCACCCGTGCCATAAATTTTTAATTTTTGTGTTTTTAAACTCGTAATTGGCTATAACTTTTGTGTCAAGAAAATAAGTTTTTTGATAGCATAAAAATATATAAAAAAAAAATTGTTTTGTAGTTTTATATGGCACATATGATAAGCCACCGTAAAGGTTTGCAGGAAACAAGCGTACATTTTTCTCATTGCGCGATCTTCTTCTTCTTCTTCTTTTTCTGAAAAAAAGAAAAAAAGAGAGTAAAATTTTTTGAAATTTGAACACTTTTGAGAATGCTTCTGTAAAAACAAAGAAAGGAAGAAATAAGTACTTAAAATCCTATTTTTCTTTTTTGACATCGTCTATTTTTGATCTTAATATTTCTTTTTGCATTATAACATTTTAACTTTTTAGATGCAATGGTGTTTTCCTTATACGTACGTTACGAGTATACCCCAACCGCGTCAGTACAATGATGGCTCTTGTTTTTTGTTAAGCAGAGGTGAGTGATCACTAATTTGAGAATTGATTATATCATTATTCGCACACATCAGTATTAAAAACTGATAATTGCATCCGAATATAATTTGCCACCTTCCCGAAATGTGTTTATATGATTAGATATTCTCGTTTTTTACGAATAACGATGTATTGTTTAGCTTTATAAATGTTATCAAAATACTATTAAAAAAGTTCATTATCTCAGCATATAAATATTTACAACGAAAATCTATAATCACGTACTCAAAGAAATTTCCATTAGAAAGTAATCAATAATCGAATTATATCGATATCAGTTTTGACTACCGTATATAAATCATCGTCAAACCCTCGTTAAGAACTCATAAAGGCAAGGGGGTTTCACTCATAAGTGATAATGTTAGAGAAAAAAATGCTACAGTATTTTATTTGTCTTGTATTCTTGAGCTTTCAACGAGCTGTTGCGCAGGACCTTTTTTAGCGGTAAAAAATATGAATGAATCTCCATACCAAATTACACAACAGCCCTGGGTTGTCAAAATGTCATAACTAATAGGTGATTAATTTACAAAGTAGGTACCGAAAATTATCCTATTTAGAAAAAGAAATTGACACGCATATTGATTTACAAAGTGTCATTGCAGTCATAGAAAATTGGAAACTGTCTCCACACAAAATAAGTCAATTTGAAAAGAAATAATTGTCCCCATAAATCAATTGAATGTCCGACTTAATATGCAAATAAAATGGTATTTAGACTCCAAAACGGTAGCAGGCTTACACAATTTACAATTACGAACCAATATATAATACAAAAAAAGATAAAACTGAATATAAATCAAGAAAGTCTAAATTTCATTCGCGAAGGAAAAGCAAAAGGATAACCATCTTGTAGAATGTTTTCTCAGTAAATATTATCCGGGTTTACCAGACCTTCCAGATCTGCATTTGGCTCATTTCCTTTTCGTAGTAACCCTAACATTGGATAGGGCTTTGCATGAGTTCGGAAATTCCTATAGCTTTCATTCATTCTTTTACAAACAAAGATTGCGTATACGTTATTTATACAAGAAACGTCTAAATTTCACTTCCGATAAATGTGGATGTCCAATTTTCAGACGACAGGTGTGACGTGTAAAGTAGGTTTGAGTGAAAATATGAAATAAATCCATTCTTAATTTGTGTAGAAACAAAACAGCATACTTCACACCTATCCTTAATGATATTTTAACGATCGTTCTCAAAATCCCCTTGAGAATCAGTATTTTTTTCTCATTTGAGGTTTAATACGCTATAGTATAAGGCTACAAAATCAATGACAAAAAGAAATTTATTTATAGCAACATGAGTGTTTGTTTGAAAATATTGATACGGGTCGTTAAGGAAATCTATTAACAATATTAGGGGATGATTAATTAAAATTAACAACCTAGTTTACTAAAGATAATATCCAATAAACACCGGAAACAGCCGATGGAAACATGAGATGTGGGGTCGGAAGTTTTTAATTTCTTTTTTCAATTAAAACTTTTCAAAAAAAATCTACTGCCCTCCAATTTTGTTTCTCTCTGATCCATGTTCATTTGATTTTTTAGATCAACTGATGCTTAATATAGTTTTATAAACCGACAATAATATATTTATAACCATTTTATGTTGAAATGTTTTTTTTTTCACTTATATTTAGCCGTAGAAAAATTGAAAAGGATAAGTTAATTTTCTCATATAAAGATTCAGCTACTATTGGCTTCTAAAAAGATCCGAATCACAAAATTGGTTGAAACTTTTGACGGAAATTGAACGGATGTTATAAGATCTTAAAACGGGAATGGGATTAAAAATCAGAATGAAGAAGGATCAAGAAGATCGGCAATATATCTTCGAGAGTTAAAAGCAGCTATCTTGTAGTGTCTCTTAAGACATAATTACCATTCAGCTCTCCAACACATGTGCTTGCCGATTCTTTAGTTTCTCATTTGGATTGAAGGATGGAATCAATACCATTTTGCATAAACAGTTTTATAAACTTTGATATTATTACAAGCAGGAGGGAAAGAAAAACAAACTATAAATATATTATATTTTACCAAAGAAATAGTAAAACCCCACTGGAACTGATAATACATTTTACAGGGTTTTCTGTTATTTTTGTGAATGTTTCTGCCGCAGAATATTAAATGCGAAACATTCGCGAAATTATTTTCTCGAATTATTACAAAGTTTTCTAAATTTACTCCCATAATGCTGCCATGCGGCGCTTACTTGAAAAATAGTAAAAAGCAGAACAGTAGAATAGTTCTACAATACACAACCTTTTGCTAGCTTTTAGAACATTTTTTGTTCTTTCAAATACCAAAGTAATAATTTCCTCATTTTGTAGTGTATTATGGTATTATCATGTTGTGTTATGTTTTAAAGAGGGAAAGAAATGACAACAAATTTGTTGATTTATCATTAAGAAATGAATGTTATTAACGCCGCACCCTTTGAATCAATTTTATAAATTAGCGCCGGGGCGCTAGCATAAATTTAATATGGCGAAACTAATGAAAGTCATAAATAACAAATATCGTCCTGTTATTTTACTTATCATAATAACAATGAAAAAGAAAACAATAGATGTTAGTTCCACCCATGAAATTTTTTATTATCATGCCTTCCCGATTAAGCTTCTTTTTTATTTTTGACAGTTTCTCACACTCAATTTAGTCTTATAAAGGTGTTCCTTAGGAAAAACGTAAATCAATTAGCAACATAAGCAGGGATCTCGTAAACGCCACAAAAATCCATTAAAAACCTCTTAATTGCATAATCAATTGCCATAAAAATTTATTCATAGTAATGCAGTTCTTCCTATGAAATTCTTTTAATCAATCCGCAGGAAAGTGTATTTTGAAAGTAGCTTTTACCAAAAGCTGTGTGTATTTAACAGAACGATTTTGTTCTCCGAAACAAAAAACATCTGTGATTTATTCTACGGTTACACTTACAATACGCAGTTTTTTTTTTATAAGAATTCTTTTTATAAGAATCATAAGGCTAAAAATCAACAAATTTTAAGAATTTTTTAAGGAATTCTTTCGGAGAAAAATTAAGAATCATGAGGCTCTTCTCGATTTATGTCATTCTTATAAAAAAAACCTGTGTATATGGTTGTTATGTGAATAAGGAAATCAATGCCAACCTTAATCATAGAACTTTTATAATCTTATGATAATAATGAAATCCGCTTATAATTTTTAGAAAAAAAAAACACGTATAGACTATTTAATTTTGACGTTTTCTATCGTTATGTTAAAGAATACTCAAGTTGTACTCATCCTTTTTCTATTCCTTCCCATCCTTCCAAATGCTACAAATGGAAAGCGGACGAAAAAGAAAAAATTTGTCACAACATTGAAACGTTGAATATTCCATTGATGCGCGCAGATCAAAAATGTTCTAACCATCTGCGAAGGAGCGTAAAAGGGTAATTCATTTTGGTCGTCTTTCTCAGACGGTAATTGCCTTTTCGCTCTCGCTTACACGTGATAATGCCCTTTAGAGATCCGCCACACATATCAATTATAGGATCATAATTTAATACGGATTTATTTGAACACTTCTAGAACGGATACCTAATACCTAAGAAACGGGAACTATCGAAGAGCTCGTAATATATTTCCTACTGCGCAACATTCAATTTGAAAGGTGCACTCACACATTTACTTTTATCGTGTCCTCCACATTAAAACAACGTTGTATTAACATCCATTTAGTGCTATCTATTGTCCTATTGGGTTGGCCAATGGAAACATTATCACATCCTTGGTATTTTTATGCTATCAAAAAGCCTTCCTTGGCAGAAAGCAAATATGAATTTGTTGCTGAGGAAATTAGCTTTATTCTAGTATCTGCGGTGTATGCATCCTGGAACCAAGGAGTATCCAAGCCTATTAAGCTGGAACAAGCCAATAAAATAAAGAAGAAAAAATGAACAAATTAATGATTTTTTCCTCTGTTTGTCGAAAACCTTTGTGCCAATAATTTAATGCCAAGCCTGAACGGTGCCGCAAGGGGAATTACTGAAGTTATTATCACTACCATAGATTTGTTTTTCATGAAACACAATACTAATTATTACATAGAATGTAATGTGCATTATCATACCCGTTTGTCTCTCCCCTTCTCACTTTCTCTGTCCCAATTTTTAATTTCGTTTTTACAATAATATTTAGACATGGAAATTTTGATCTTGGAGACTGTGGTAAATTGGGAAAATATTAAGCTGAAGATTGTAATTATCTGGGTTGCAAGAAAGATATTTTTTAAATTTGATTAAAATAGATAAATACTCTTATACTTTTGCCTATCTCTATCTATCTTTGTTGTTGTTTATGAATAATTTAAATTAAAACTTTTCCATTATGTTTTGGTGGGTTTCGGTTTGGAAGGTTTCTACAATGCATATCTAAAATATTTAGCAAGAAGATAAACTTTTTAGGGTATTTAATTGAGTGTAGCACCACCTAAGATTATCCAATACTTTGAGTGTAAATCATAAATAACACAGCGATACTTTTGCTCATTGTTTCTGATATTTTCGTATCACAAATTCAAAGACCAATTTTGAACACTCACCTCATTTGAAATTTTGAACACTTTTATGAACAATCTAATAATAAGTATATTTGGATAGATTTCTGTTTACATGTATTCAAAGGTCCTAACACACAAATGAAAGCACACAAACAAACAATAATAAGTATATTATACATTGAGATATGTATACTGCAAATTTTTCCATTAAGGGTCCAGTGATCGTTGGTCTTAACATTGAAATGGTTAAGATCAACGTATAAAAATAATCCGAGTCATATTCTTCAACGCATGAATTAATTATGTCAAACCCACAAAACACGGCTGATTGAAATAGAAGTGACATTCTTTGACTCAAGTATTATTTTACAGTTTAACCAATCTCCAATTAGCAGAAAATTTCAAAATTTCAAAATTTTAAAATTTTTCTATACCTCATACACCAATTTTATTAACGAATCACTAGAAACTTTCTGTTCGACTGTTATTTTTCTTTAAAGAAAGTGATGCATTCAACTATTTTGTGGTGACATCACAAATTACATAAACACAAATGACATCATTTGTTTTTTAATTAGAATGTAATAAAAATAGATCCACCCTATTTACAAAAACTTGTGACAAATTATAAAATGGAGGAATGAAATTCTTGTTTACAAATTGTTTACATTAAAAAAAAAATGTTATTATAAAAAACTCGTAGTATTATACCCCAAAGAATTCTTGACTGCTTCGTTACCAGAAGCTTAAAATTACGATTTCAATCCTCCAATTTATAAAACAGGAGAATTCAAATTACATGAGTTCAACTGTATCGAAATATCGAACAATGGAAATGTGAAAATATGGAAAACTTATATATATATATATGGAAAACTATATATAAACGCGAAGGAAATAATTCAACGGTTTGTTTTGTTTTACAGGAATTTTAATTCTAAGAGCTTGGAAAGAAGTCGCTGAATATAGACAGAGCACGTGCTTTTACATCATGAAGGAAGAAGACCTTCATTGCAATATAAATCGGTTCATTACAATGGAAAATATTTCTATTATTAGGCAATTCATTATTTCAAAATTGTGACACAAATTTTTTTACCTCGCCACAAATTAATACATAGTTAGTTTACTAGTTTCTTCAGACGCGGAAATGCTAGCACATGCGTAAGAGAGCGCAAAGGGAATGTTCACCTGAGAAGCACTACCAGTTAATTGTATTTTTACTCTCCTTCGCAGATGTTACCTCCCTCTAGATACGTCTCTCCTTATTGAACTCCTTAAGTACCTTTCATAGTTTTGAAGGTTCAAAGTCCAATTTTCAAGTCGAAATCAAACGTGTTTACCAAAAAAATTAATTCCCTATTAGTGTTGAAATTATTCTCCTCCACAGAGCTTTGACTAGTCGCGATATTGTTCTAAACAAGCCTCCGGACGCGGTATTTCGGATCCCAAATTTCGGGCGTGCCTAAAGATCGGTTTCCACTTGTCTGTTTAGCAACAGGAGCGGGAACAGGACAGCAGGGAAAATCATATTCTACTCAACAACAAAGAAAACATTTGTTCGATTCACAACTCAAAACCAATAAAAATGCTGCATTTGCAAAAATAATTCCATTTGATTGGTTATCTTTAAATTTGATTCAACTTTTTCCCGAGAACAAACTTGTAGGAAATTGTCCCGTGGAAAAACAAGATATTCGAAGTGCGCATGCTCACGTGATCATTTTCCAGTTCAGTCAATTTTTTTGCTTAATTTTTGAATGGATTTCTCGTCCCGCGAGATTTAGAGAGAGTGAAGTAAAAATTTTATTTCCAAGGAAATCCTTTGAAGAAACACTCAATGATTTCCAATACAACCAGGTTATATCACAAAGGGAAGCGCATTGCCAAAATTTCAAAAAGAACTTCGAAACGAGAAAAATTATAAAACAAAATCACTACAGCCAAATACAAAAAAAATGACGCGCGAAAAGACAATTGAAAATCTCATCGATTATCCATTATTCTTTTCTAAATTGATGCGAAAGTAATTTCTTGCGAAAAAATAAATTAGGAGACAATAAATAGCAGTTGTGTACGAAAAACAAAAGCAGTTAATTATGTATGTTTTTTTTAATGTCAACATCCAGTTTCGTAATACACTTAATGAGCCTGATGACTTCCGCTAATTGGCCATCGAAACAATGAATGTTTAGGGTATAAAAATGTTGGCAGTCAGCTCGTAAACTAACAGAACAATTTTAGGTCTCGGAGCAAACACCGCGCTGGTAGCGGTTGCAAATAGATTTTACAAATAGAGCTATAAGGAATTAGTTTGAGGTATACAAAAATACTCAAAAGACATACATACAAAAGAAACGAAGAGATTATTTTAGAAATTGAAAAAGATGAAGCATCTAACTTTGTTGCTTCTTTACAGTCTGATTGGAATGGCGACAAGCATCAGTTTTTCAGTCTCTTCCAGCAGCTCTTCATCCTCCTCCAGCAGTTTTTCACTCTCTTCCAGCAGCTCTTCATTCTCTTTCAAACTGAATTTGCATCAGATTCTGCACAAATGCCCCTTTAGTGCAGGTAAGTTTTATTATTTAACTTTGCGCTCTTGTTATTTCCATAATATATTGGTCCAAACTTTGTTTGCGACAGATTAAATTTGGTTACGGACATGAGTTGACTTGACTAGATCTATCTTAACGTTAAAAACGAAGGAATTTTTGTTATTTTTGAGTAAATGCATACCGAAACTACATGAACCATCTCTTGGAAATTATGTCAACCAATTTTGTGCACTTAATGTTTCACAATTGGCATCCTGCCGAGTTAATTTCTTAAAAAGACTTTGTTGTTGTTGTTTTTCTTTGAATTGAAACATAAACTTTTGAAGTGAAACATTAGGCTGGCACCTGATAAGTAGGTGGGTCTACTCGGTATCTTCTATTGAGCCCCAAGCGAGAAAAGATAGGGACGATTTCGTCAAAAAATACAAACACGTTTTTATAGTAACCAAGAAAAAAAAATAATTTGACGGATCTATTTCCTGATTTGTCAAGAAAGGAAAAAAAGTATAAGCGATTGTTAACAAATGATTAATGAATGAAGAACTGTTTGTTCCCCCATGGGAAATTAATAATCAGCAAATTACATAAGAAGACATCCTTTTAATGAATAATCGTAGCAACTTGACGTTCAAAATTACCATAAACCAATCAGTCGTACACAGTCACATAGAAGTATGAAAACAACCAGTATCTCAATTGTTGTTGATTGCTAATGAGCAATAAACCACTAACGAGCGAAAACGTAGCAATGAATTAATAGATTTAATAGTCTAACTCGTTCTGTTTATATAAAAAATGGGATAGGAATTTTGACAGAAACTTAATTTGGCAATGGGATATACTGTATAAAATGTGTCCGCCAGATGCGGATCTAAAGGTCAGCAAACACATTTGTCGGAGAGCAAAAGGGCAATTACGTCCTTAGAAAGGCAGCAAGATCATTTTTTTTCACTCTCCTTCGCAGATGTTGCCGACTCTCTAAATCCGCACCTGTCCACAATTTACTTTTCATACCTTTTGTTGGAGCTAGCAAGCCGTTCCCAACCGGCACACAACGTTGTAACGACGTCGTTTTGACGTTGTTTTGACGTTTGCCGACTGTGAAGTATATAAAATCATAAGTAAATTAAATTGAATCAAAGCGAATAAAATAATCAACTCGTTCTTTGGATATAGTTAAAAGATTTTTTGTGTAAATAGGTTTATATACAATATGGAGTAGATTTTCCGATTTCACTTCATATTAGTTTGTGCGTATTACTACATTTCCATGAGACAATACTTATAACTTTGTGGGGATTTTCGAAGGAAAACAATAAGCAAACTAATGAACATTTAAAAAAGATAAATGACAATTGCAACTTCATACGGACGCAACTGGAACTAGAGAAATCAAATGCTGTTTCCCGCGGAAACTTTTAATTTCTGTCAACTGTTATAATTGCTAAATGTGTATTTCCTGAACAGAAGTCGTTAGAGAAAGCTATAAAAGCATGATTCCCTGATCGGAAAGTAAAATAAATTAGCCGAAAACGTGAGCATTGTAAAGCAAAAAAGGAAGTACCAATAAATTATAACTCAAAAGAAAGGCAAAATGAAATGTCAACAGCAGAACAGCTCAGGCATTAATTTATATCCAAATAGCTATAATGAAGATCTCCTTTTTTAATTTTTTTTATGGCTTAAATTCATGACTTCTTTATGTGAGTACTGAAAATTTGTTTCATCCGAACGCATATGCTATGACAATATAACAATAGAAAAATGGCAACAAAAAAGAGCCATATTTAGGCTCAGGGACTAGTATTATTTACCTAGATAAACGTCTGCGAAGGAGAGTGTGAAACAACTATCTGTAGAATTTTTTTTATTCATTTTTTTCGTTCCCTTAGGAGACACATTCAGCAACTGTGTGAATGCCAGGACACCGGGACGATGCAACCCGAATGATAAATTTCGCACCCACGATGGAACATGCAACAATCTCCATTTCACTGTAAGAGGTGCCTCGAACACTCCACTGCGGAGGCTAGTTGGTAAGAAACAAATTTTTTTACACGGTACCTCTCCTGGACAATAATTTGATAACGTGTTCTTAATATAAATTACGAATCTGCTAAATTTAAAATAATAAGCATGTTTAATTAAAGATTACCGGAGATTAGTAAAGATGATTTACTTGCTTTCTTCTTAATGACACTACTATGTATGGGAAAATTTACTACTGTATATACGAGAAAAAGGCGGGAAAATTTGCAATAAAGTACATCTTCACAGCTGCATCTCGAGTCTTGAAGTCGTTAAAAAAAAAACTCTTATCTAACACGGCACCCTCATCCATCACAGGATGTTAAGACATTGTTGTTTTGACGTCGTAACAACGTCCGTACAACGTCGTTCTAACGTTCCAAAGAAGATGTTGTTTGGGGGATACCTTTGACCTTTCTGTCCCATCGAAACATATAGCTATATAGTCTCGAGTTTCCGCATAGGTTGTAATATGCATTGGATGACCGGAAATTTGAATTTCCGGTGCAGGTGAGATTGCATTGACCTTACAAAATGTAGACATTGAAAACCTTCGGAGACATTTTAACAGGCAAGAAAATACAAAGTTCATATAAAGTAATGAAAACAAATTAAACTATTTAAAAAAGCCAATCAATAAAGTAGGTAAGGAAGTTATAACAGGTATGAGTTAACGATTTAATTACATTCCACTTGTTCGCCGTTCTGTTTTGTTCTCTATATATAAATATATTTGTTTGTTTGATAATTGGTTGTTTTTATTGTATGCGGTCACAACGCGACAATAGCTTTTAAGTAAAACCAAACTTGGTTACATAAGATGTTTGTTTGTACGGAAGTTGTATGGCGGTATAGGGCGGTACAAAGACGTTGAAAGAACGTCCTGAGGGTGACCTAGTTCTTTAATAAGCCCTTTATATGAGATTGAGGGGGTTCAGAAGCTTGCCGAGACGAACACAAACACACGTGAAGGAGAGTGAAAACAATTATCTTTAAGAGTTTCCTAACTGATAATTGTCTTTTTGCTCTCCTACACATGTGTTTGCCGACCCTCTAGGTACGCTTGGAGAGAAGAACCATAGAAACATAACAAGAGATCGTGGGAAGCAATAACGATTAGTTACATAACCTTTCATATTCAACACATCTGTCATGTGATGAAATATTCTTGATGAGTAACAGCAAAAGAACAGTTATAGAAGCTGTCGGCAACTCTCCTACCGGAGGAGAGTGAAAAAGAAATATCTTTTAGTGTTTCTCAACAAATAGTTGCCTTTTTGCTCTCCTTCACATGTGATTACCGACCCACCAGATCCGCCTCAGGACAACCTTTTTTTGTTACAACAGCAACTTGGCAAACTACTTCCATCCATTAAAAGCTACGTTTTTAACTCTAAAATCGCATGAAACAATAAGTCCTTTTGCTTAACGCCAAAATTTCTTGACCAAAATTATTAAACCAGTATTCGAAATTATTTGAAAGTAGAAATCCTTTTTTGGCTTGTCAACACTATTAATAATTAATTGAGTCATGTTATAATTATTTTTAATACCATCCGGACCCTATATTAGTGACGTGCTGCTTTTTAGCTGCAGCTGTTAATTGGGTTTTACGTAACTCTCTGTTATTGGACTCGTTAATGGTCAATACATTTATAAATACCCAGCCAAGTTTCGAACTGATGATAAAAGGAATTTCGATACGTAGTGTATAGCCTGCCCTCGTATTTTTTATTGAGTTTTATGTTCTTATAATTGAAAGCTGATTGCTGGTCAATTAGTTTGTGGTCTGGCGAGTCATTTGATAGTTATACTTAAGAAAGTGTTGTCGACGATAACACAATTGGAAGAATGTAATTATGTATGTTAGCTTAATGTGTTTACCGTTTTAATTGCATTGTAGCAACTCACTGCTGAGAGACAAAAAGATCATTAAAATATTTTCTTGCCTTGTTAGGAAAGCTTTTTAGTTACTTTGTTTATTAAATGAACACAAAAAAAAAAAAAAAGAACAATCAAATATATTATATGGTACAATTACCCAAATTCGAGCCTGCCTATTCTTTTAGTAGAAAAGTATGTTATTC